>WNWK01015199.1:0-48674 GCA_009830355.1 Cherax destructor
CAGCTGAACATCCCCCCCCCGGGCTGTCACCCCCCAACCCCTCCTTTAAAGTGCAGGCATTCCCTTCCCCAATTTTTCCCAGGACTCAAGTCAACTAAACCCAATTAACTGGTTTCCCTAACCCCAAAAAATGTTTGCTCCCTCCAACAGATCGTCACCCCCCAAAAAAACCATTCGTCTCCATTCACTCCTATCAACCCACATTTTGGGGGGAAAAGCCCAACCCCCTCGCCCAAAAACCTCCTTTCCCCCCCCCCCCAAAACCATTTCTGGGGGACCCCTCCCCCTTTCCCCTTCCCCCCCTACAGTTTTCCCCCGCTCCCCAAGTCATTCTACTTTGATCCATTCTTTTAAATGACCAAACCACCTCAACAACCCCTCTTCAGCCCTCTGACTAATACTTTTAGTAACCCCACACCTTCACCAAATTTTCCCAAATTCAATTTTTCATAATATTTACCCCAAAAATTGCCCTTAAAAGGACATCTCCACTGCCCCCAGGCTCCCCCTTGCTGCAGCATTTGCATGGGGGTTCCAAATTTTTTGCTTCCCCCTTCTTTGTTTTTCCATGGATAACGTTTTTGTCTCCACAGAACCTAAAGCACCACTCACCTTTTTCCTTCATCAATTCTATTGTTAACCTCTTTTTTTCCCCTTAAACCCATCCGTGACAAGTCTCCCCCCAAATATCTGAAAACATTTACTTCTTCCATAATCCCTCTCTCCAATATGATATCCAATTTTTCTTTATTTAAATCGTTTGATACCCTCATTACCTTATCTTATTTCCTTTCAACTTTCTCCCCTTTACACACCCTCCCCAAACTGCCCAAAAAAACCCCTTTTGGCAACTTTTCTTTAGAATCTCCCATAAGCACAGTATCATGAAAAAGTAACTTTTCAACCCTTTTTTTGCATTTAATTCCCCATAATTTAACCCCACCCCCCCCCCCAATGCCCTACCATTTACTTCTTTTAACCCCATCTATAAATATTTAAACAACCATGGTGACATTACCCCCCCCTGTCTAAGACCTCTTTTACTGGGTAATCCCCCTCTCCCTACCCCCCTAACCTGAGCCTCCTATCCTCATAAAAACTCTTTCCCCCCCTTTTGTAACTTCTACCTATTCCATACATTTAAAAACATTTGCCCATTGCCCCCCTATCCACTCTATCATATCCTTTTCTAAATCCATAAATGCAAAAAAACTTCTCTACCATCTAAATACTGTTCACATATATGCTTCACTGTAAACACTTGATCTACATTCCCTACCCACCCCCAAAAGCCTCCTTGCTCCTCTGCAATCCTACTCTCTGTCTTACCTCTAATTTTTTAAAAAAACCCTCCCAAATACACTTTTTTGGGGAAACTCAGTAAACTTTTTCCCCCTATAATTCTTACACCCCTTACCCCCCCTTCCCCCTTTTTAAAAGGAACTTCATGCTCTCTGCCAACCCCCGGGGACCTTCCCTCTTTCTCATTTATTAAACAAAAATACCAATCACCCCCAAAACTATTTCCCCCCCGCTTTTAACATTTCTGTCATGATCCCGTCATTTCCCAGCTGCTTTTACATCTTTCATTCTACGTAATGCCTTCGCACCTCCCCACACTTACATCCTGCTCTTCTTCACTCTAAACGATGTTTACCCCTGGGTACATGAAATTACCGCCTCCCTTTTTCATCGACATTTAAAAGTTCCCCCCAAAAAATTCCCGCCATCACCCAATTTACAACTCCCCATCTACTAACCCCCCCACTCTGTTTTAACTCAAAAAACCTTTGGGTTCCTTAGGCTTTCTTACCTTGTTTATCTCACTCAAAAATTTTTTTTTGTTTTCAGAAAAAATTTTTTGACAGACCTCCCCCCTTCTTTTCTGCTCTTCTTTTGCACTCTTTCACCACTCTCTTCACCTTTCTTTTACTCTCCATATCTCTGCTCTTCTTATAACACTTCTGTTTTGTAAAATCCTCTCATAAGCTACCTTTTTTTTTCTTTTACCCCCTTTCTTCTTTTCCCCCCTTTTCCCCCCCTCCCATAGTTTATACACTTACCCCTCTCTTACTTGCTGTTGCCATTTTTTTTGTCCCTCTCCCTTTTTTCTCTAACTGTAGCTACAACTAAATAATGATCCGATAAACCCCTTCCCCCCCTATAAAATGTACATCCAACCCCCCATCAACCTTTTTTTCCAAATACATAATCCCAAAAAAAAATTTTCCCCTTTGTGCTATGTCATACCTTGAATATTTATTTATCCTTTTTTTTTATAAAATATGTATTACTTTCCCAAAACCCCTTTTTTTAAAATAGCTCAATTAATGGTTCCCCATTTACATTTCCCCCCGACCCCCAAATTTTTCCCTCTCCCCCCCAAAATTTTTTTCCCCTTTTCTTAAGATCCCCAACCACAATTCTCTCTCCTTGGTTCAAAACCCCCCCCCTCACTCAACTTTTCCCCAAAAAACTCTCTCTCTCCTCTACACTTCTCTCTTCTCCTTTATAAACACTTACTAAAACCCCCTTTTTTCCAACCTTTTTTTTCCCCATAATCTTTTTAAAATTTTTATTCCCTTTTTTCCCGCCATAACTGATTATTCCCAAAATTATTGCCACTCCTTCTTTAGCTCTAACTCTATTTGGGAAAACCCCCGACCTAACCCCCTTTATTTTCCCCACAAACTCCCCTCCCCCCCTTTAGCTTTGTTCAAAAAGTATCAAAAGCAAAATATGTGTGATTCCCCCCCCATCCCCCCCAAATTCAGACAATGGACTTCCCCCCTGTGGCCCCCTTGGATGAGGTGGATGGGGCTTTCACTAAACTGACGGATGTATGGAAAGGTCTCAAATTTTTGTCGTGTGCAAAACATGACAGGCAGTCATCTGCTGTCAGATATCCCCTTTTTTATACTGTATATTAAAAAAAAACCCATTTTACCATAAGACGGTTTTTTTCTGTTCAATAATATATCCCCCATAATGTAAATGATTCCGAAAACATGAAAAAAAAATCTCAAAAAACTTCTGATGTTAATATTGTTGGGGTTGGCAAAGGGTTGTTTGGATTCCAGGTTTTTTTTGTTGGGGTTTGATGCCCCCCCGGGTGGTTTGACAACCCCAGGGTCATTGTGAAATTAACTCCCCGAATGTTTTCTCCCCAGTTTTATAAACATTATCTCCAAACTCACAGTTGGTATAGGTAGTTTATTTAGGCACGGGGACACATAAGTACAATTATCATATATTGTGTAACTTATCTGGATAATCCCCCCAAGTCAGAGTGACTTAATGAGAAAAAAAAATAAATTTCTTTAATCTCCTGGTACCCCCAAAAAGGGGTATGTTTCAAGACCTAGTGGATAGTAACCCATGTATAAAATCATTTTTGGTTTCATACCCATGAAAAAGTCTCATTGATAAATTTTTCCCCGAAAAAGTCTAAATTAACCTCCTTTTCACTGATGGGAAGGACTTCACGGCTTCTTTAGGTTTTGAACAACCCCCCCCCCCTTTTTTTTACTTTGGAACCATTATTAAAAAAAATTTAAAAGGGGGGTTATTTTGGGGCCACGGTAAACTGTGGATAACTGAATCCATGGATATGGGATTCTACTGTACTGACTGGTATGCAGGAATAAAAAAAAAAGTTAAACACAAAATGAAATCTATGGGACACGTAGTACGGACCAATTAGAGGTATGACGGGGGGGCAGGGCAGGAAGCTAGGCCTACCCCATAAATACAATGAATTGACACACAGGCAGGCTGTCTGAGTTCACTAGATGGCAGTGTGGTGGGAATTTTAAAGTGTTGTGAAAAATTTTCCCAAATTTTGTATTAGTGTAATAGAAAATGCGGTAAAAAAACCTGTGTTTATCAAGGTTCTGTTGTGTCTTATTAATGTCTTAAGTTTGTCAGAAATGTTGTGCATTTTAAAGGGGGGCTTTCTCATGTAAAAACCTTTTATAAAAAATTTTGAAAACCCCCTTTAAAGTTATACACCTTAATGTTATAATTCCATTTTTTTCTGAAAAAAAAATTTTCTTAAGTGTTCTGACTGTCCTTAACTGTTCCCACTGTACCTTCTGTTCCTTCCCGTTCCTTGAAAAGGGGACTTGGAGTCATCCAGTGGTGGGAAGACAGTAAAAGCAACAACACAGTAACAACAACGACCGTGGAACGACTTAAATAAGGACACAGTGTACCAGGCCTCCTTAAGATCGCAACGATACCCAAATTCAAAGGGATATGACTGGGCTCTGCTCTTGTCTCGCCATTGTTACCCTTTTTTGTTAATGGGAGTTATGATAGTGGGGTACAATCTACAGTGTGTTATAATGTGGGTTTTTCATTAATTTGGGGTTTTTATATGGTGTACTATCTACAGTTTTGTTATGAATAGTGGTGTACTATCTACGGGGTAGTTACGCATATTATGATAGTGGTGTATATCTACAGTGTGTTAAACACTAGTTGCAATATGTACTATCTACAGTGTGTTACAGTGTTATTATGATATGCTATCCACAGTTAACTATTAACAGAGCTGGGGGTTCGGTCTATAGAAAGGATGGAAAAAGTTGGCTGACAAATGAGGGTGTAAAAATATTTTAAAATTGTAGTGGCTCAAGCATCCCCGCGGGGTTTTTGGGTTTTGTGTGTGTGTGTGTTGGGGGGTGAGTGGAGGTCAGTGGTTCTTAATGGGTGTTTTTGTTGGAGGCGGGGTACTTGTGAAGGGCTTCAGGGGAAAAAGTTAGCTGGACTTGAGTCCTGGAGGTGGGAAAAAAAAGTGAATTACTCTGAAGGAAGTGAGGATGTTACAGTTGGGGGGGGAAGATGAATGTACTCTGAAGGATGAGTGAGGATTTACAAAACTGGAGGTGGGAAAAAAAAGTACCGCCCCTGAAGGATGAGTGGGGTGTTAAATATGGGGGTGGGAAAAGTGCTGGTGAAGGATGGGGAGGATGTTGCAATACTGGAGGTGGGGGTCAGTGACTACTATGAAGGATGAGTGAGGATGTTACAGTTCACGGGGCTGTGACTGTACTCTGAAAGATGAGTGAGGATGTTACAGTTCTGGAGCGGGGCATACAGTGACTGTACTCTGAAGGATGAGTGAAGGGGGGGTTTCAGTTCTGGAGCTGGGCGTGTAAAAACCCCCCTTTAAGGATGAGTGAGGATGTTGGTTCTGGAGGTGGGATGAAAAATGCTATACTCTGAAGGATGATGAGGATGTTACAGTTCTGGAGGGGGGGCGTAAAGTGCACTCTGAAGGATGGGTGGGGGTGTTACAGTTCTCAGGTAGTGTTATGCCCCCTATGGACTTATTTTTTTCCCCTATAATAATAATGATATGAAAATTAATAATGATATAATTATATATTTATATTATAATAATAATAATTGCACTGCTGCTTGTACACTTTAATTTTCCATTAATCAACATAATTTGATGTTTTTTTGTTTAGAAACCTAAATCTTTTTTTTTTTTTAAGGGAACCCTTTCCCCTTTAAAAAGTATTGTCAATTTGTGAACAAGTGACTCCTGGCGGGGACTCTGCCCCGGCACGGCGTATAAGGAGAAGGAGAAATGGGAAAATGCGCGATGTTCTCACCAAAACAAAAGAAACTCTCGGGTAAGTTGAGGGCCCCCCGGGTTTGGGGTTTTGACCCCCTGGCAAGGTCAGGGGGACCCCCGGGTTAAAGGGGTTTTTCGATCCCCCCGGGTTAGGTCATGTTACGACCCAACTTTATCCCCCCTTTTAACCTCCTTCACCTTGATGTTGAGTTGTAGAGTTGATCATCAATTATCCGGGGGGTTGAGGGTGAAAAGGGGGGGCGGACAGTCAGGTCACTCCGTTTCGTTAATACAAATTTTGATTACAACAAAAAACCATTAGCACTAATTTTTAAATAGCACTAGCTTTGTTATTTTTAATCTTGATTAGTATTAATTTGATTAGTACAAATTGTGATTAGTATGGGAGATTAATACAAAAATTTTAAAATTTTAAAAATTTTTAAAATTTTTTTCATACAAAAATTTTGTTTCTACAAATTTTGTTCTACAAATTTGATTCTAAAATTTAAAATTAGTACAAATTTAGATTAGTATAAATTTAGATTAGTACAAAAATTTTTATTAGTCAAATTAGGCATAAAAGGGGAAAAACCAATAGACCCATGGCTGCCTTCAAAAAGGGGGGTGGACAAATACTTAGTCGGTGTGCCGGATCAGCCAGGCTGTGGTTGGGGTGTTGGACTGTGTGCGGATAGCAGTAACAGCCTGGTTGATCTGGCCTGTGTTATGCAGAAATTGGGGTTTACCTGAGGCCTAATGTCTTGTCAAGGGAAAAGGGTAAAGTTACAAAAAACACCTTAAAACTAGGCCTTGGTCTTCCCCATAAACATAACTGATATTACCATTGTGGTAACTACTAGCATGAGGACTATTAGTGGTTAGTTTGTATTAGTGGTTAGTTTGTATTAGTAGTCAACTTTGACACTAAGAATAATAATAATAATAATTATTTATTATTATTATGTAATCGGGGGTCTTGGCGAGGTGTGGGGTTAAAAGATAAAGAACCCAAATACAAAGTGGGAGTTGTCACAGTTGTTTTTTGCATGACACTGTGCTTTGGGAGATTCTGAAAGGTTCAGAGGTTGGTGGCGAATTTGGTAGGGTGTTTAAAAGAAGAAATTGAAAGTGAATATAGGAAAAAGTAAGGTGATGAGGATAAAAAAAAAGATTAGGTGACAAAAGATTGGATATCAGATTGGAGGGAGAGAGTATGGAGGAGATGAATGTATTCAGATATTTGGGAGTGGACATGTCAGCAGATGGGTCTATGAAGGATGAGGTGAATCATAGAATTATGAGGGAAAAGGGTGAGTGGGCACTTCGGTCTGTGGAAACAAAGAACTTTGTCCATGGAAGTAAAAGAGGGAATGTGGAGTATAGTTATACCAACACCCCCTTTATGGGTGTGAAGCATGGTTGATGAATGTTGAATGAGGAGAAGGCTGGAGGCAGTGGAGATGTCATGTCTGAGGTCAATGTGTGGTGTGAATATAATGCAAGAATTCAGAGTTTGGAAATTAGGAGGGGGTGCGGGATTACCAAAACTATTATCCAGAGGGTGAGGAGGGGTTGTTGGGTGGTTCGGACATGTAGAGAGAATGGAACGAGACAGAATGACTTGAGTGTATAAATCTGTAGTGGAGGGAAGGCGGGGGTAGGGGCGGCCTAGGAAAGGTTGGAGGGGGGGGGTAAAGGAGGTTTTGTGTGCGAGGGCTTGGACTCCCAGCGCATGTGTGGCGTTTTGATAGGGTGAATGGAACAAATGGTTTTTCGCGTGCTGTTGGGTGTGAGCAAGTAACATTTATGAAGGGATTCAGGGAAACCGGCAGGCGGACTTGAGTCCTGGAGATGGGAAGTACAGTGTCTGCACTCTGAAGGAGGGTGTTAATGTTCAATTTTATAACGGTAGTGTAAAGCACCCCTCTGGCAAGACAGTGATGGAGTGAATGATGATGAAAGTTTTTCTCTT
This sequence comes from Cherax destructor, assembly GCA_009830355.1. Taxonomy (NCBI): domain Eukaryota; kingdom Metazoa; phylum Arthropoda; class Malacostraca; order Decapoda; family Parastacidae; genus Cherax; species Cherax destructor. Next base: position 7,563 of record WNWK01015199.1, read on the forward strand.
TCGGGCCACCCTGCCTTGAGTGGGAATCGGCCGATTGTTAATAAAATAATAAAATAATTATTTATGTTTTGATGAACATGGTTTTTAACATGTTGTCATGTAGGGGTAAGGAAACTTAGGGATAATTGGGGAATAAGGGAGTAAAGGGAGGGAGTGGGTAGGAGAGGTGAGTCGAGTAAGGAGCAGAGGTAGCAGAGGTAATGTGAGGTCACTGGTGATACACCATCACCTCTCATTATCTCTACCACTACTCACCCTCTCAGTACTTAAAATAAAATATAAGAATAAAGTATAATATATCGGGGCAGTGAATATTACTATTCCACTCAAACACAGTTTATTATTAAGTCCTTGTACAATAATATATTTGGGAACAGGAGAACACTATTGAGTTTAGATAAATGGGGATTGTACACACAAGCAGGGAGACAGGGAATACAATTAACTGACAAAACAGAATATAACTTAAAATATAGTTCAGAGGACAGTTCACCACAGGAACTCAGTCATAGGTCCCAAGACCTTCCACAGCACGAGCACGGCTCCAAGCCAGTACTCTGCCCAGTGTCTCCAACAGTCTCCTCCAGAGACTCTCCAGCAGCTCTCTCCCAGAGCTCTGCACACAGGCAGCAGCTCTGCCAGAATGTCGTGCCCAGGCTCTGCCAGAATGTCTCGTGCCCAGGCTCTGCACACAGGCAAGAGCTCCGTTCAGAATGTCCCTCTCTAGTTGTTCCTGGCCTTGTATCGTCCTCCAAGCACCCCACTGGGAGTGCACCATGTGCTTTGACCGGCTGAAACCTGACGCTAGTTCAAAGACAAAGACCTGAGACTTAAGCCGAGAGGCGTGTCAAGCAGCTATTTACCAAGCAAGGTGTGGCTAATTGGGTCGACCTCACAAACAACCTACATCACAATGAAATAAATATTTGAATTTGAATGTTTATTATGGTATTGTCTGTGATTGTGGTTGATTGTGATCAGTAAGTGTATGGTTGATAAATATTTGAGATTTGAATGTTTATTATGGTAATTGTCTGTGATTGTGGTGCTAGGTGAGTGGTCAGTAAGTGTATGGTTGATTGTGGTACTAGGTGAGTGGTCAGTAAGTGTATGGTTGATTGTGGTACTAGGCGAGTGGTCAGTAAGTGTATGGTTGATTGTGGTACTAGGTGAGTGGTCAGTAAGTGTATGGTTGATTGTGGTACTAGGTGAGTGGTCAGTAAGTGTATGGTTGACTGTGCTGAACTAACTGGTTGACTGTGGTTGCAGGTGAGTGAGCTAAGAGAACAGTGCAGCTTGGAACAGCAAGCCAAAGCTCACCTGGAACAAGAGCTGCGCAGTGACCTGGAGGAGAAAGATCACAAGATAACAGCTCTACTTACTAAGGTCAGTTCATACTAACAACACTACAACAACAACAATACCACAACTGTTCCAGGCAACACAGTTTGTGAGTATTAATGTTGTTTGAGAAGTCATCCATGGTACAATTATACCATCGTTCATGGGGTATTACTCTATTAAATGTCTATGAAGTGTGTAATGTTATAGTAGTGATGGTTATAGTGACTGCTGCCTGCATGGTACTGTATAGTGGATATTTTGTAGGTGTGCATGGATATATGTAGACTTGTTGCTTATATGATACCTGTATAGTATCTGCTGTCTGTATGATACCTGTATAGTATCTGCTGCCTGTATGATACCTGTATAGTATCTGCTGCCTGTATCATACCTGTATAATGTATGATACCTGTATATATCTGCTGCCTGTATCATACGTGTATAGTGTATGATACCTGTATAGTATCTGCTGCCTGTATCATACCTGTGTAGTGTATGATAGCCTGTATAGTATCTGCTGCTTGTATCATACCTGTATAGTGCATGATACCTGTATAGCAAAGCGTTTTACATAGATGTGCATGAATATACATAGAATAAATGTCAGGGATGAGAGATGCCATGACATTGCTGGAGGAGTTGAAAGGTATTGATGTCAGGGGTCAGTGTTGCCATCACAGTGAGAGTCAGAGGGCCTAGAGGCCTCCACCATAGAGCCTATACTTGTATTTTTCAATTAGTGGATAATGTTCAGTTTATTGTGTTGACCAGCGAGTACAAGAGGTCTTGTACTCGCTGGTCCTATACCTGTAATGACAGAGCGAATATCTTGATGAAATTATTCGAGCATGTCGCAAAATTTGAGTAGTCTGGCCCCATATAATGCGCCTTTATAATGACTAATGACACAATGAGTTGCATTTGCATTCTTGACGATCCTAGTCGAGCACTTCCGTAAATTTGAGTAGTCTGGCACCCATATAATGACTAATGACACAATGAATCATTTTAGGGTTCTTGACAGCGACCTTACTCGACACGTCACAGAATTTGAGTAGTCTCTCTAGCGATAGATTACAAAATATTTTGACTAGCTTGTCAAAATAGTCTTTGCAAAGTTATATTTTTGTCTGATATTGAAAAATTTAAATAATTTTTTAATATTTAAATAACTTCTCCTCATAACGACAGGGTTCCGTTCCTAAGAGTAGGTCGGTAAACGAATTGGTCGTTATGTGAGGAGCATACTATAATGGTAGTGGGTTTGTGTCATCCATCTTAACATATTTTTTAATGTCACCTTTGCACCATTTATACCATTTCTAGTATATTTTTAAATGTTTATACAGTAGTGTACAGTCAGCCCTCCGTTTTCATGTTTAATTCGTTCCAGAAGGATCGAGCTAAAACTGAAATCAACGAAAAACTGAACCATTTTCCCATAAGAAATAATGTAAAATTCAATTAATCCATTTCAGACACCCAGGAGTATTAACAAAAAATAATTTTTAGAGAGTAACCCTTTGGGGGTCGCCAGGTCCTCTCCCACACTAGTTCTCAGATTCGCAAATTTTTCGAATTTTTTTTTATTTTTCTTATGAAATGATAAGGGAATCTATTTCCGATCATAACGACGCCTAAAATTATGAAATTTGATCGAAAACTAACGGAATTATGCTTTCGCGAATTTAACATATCGATGACATTTACGCATCGGTGATTTCGCCAATTTGACCCTATTTTCAGCAAATTCCAATGTTTCAGTCTACTAAAATTATAGCTATTTTGCTAGAATTTCATTTGTTCCTATCAATTGAGTACAAAAACTGCCAATTTACCGATTTCAACTACCCAGTAAGGTGGTCAGAAATTGGCATTTGGCAATTTCTACAATTTCAAAGATGCCAATTTCAAAATAGGGTCCAGAATAAATGAGACAGACATTCCTGGCACTCTCATAACATTTTATCTGTTCATTAGTCACGTCTCCAGGCCCCTTTACATTACTTTTGCTTTCCATTTTGAATTTTTATTCTCACAAAAAATAGAACATTTACTGTTAGGTATACAACTGCATCATTGTAAAAATGGTGTAAATAATATTAGCGCACTTGTGCAGAATATTAGACTACCCAGTTGATGTGTATTGGACGTATGGCGTGATTTGTTTACTCTTGAACATTGGCAAAAATCGAACATTTTCGCTACTTTGCACTCAGTTTCAAGGTACTTGTCATCGTGAAATCAGTCAAAATTATCTATATTTCTGTAACATATCATCCATTCTATCAAATGAGACTAAGAACGAGAATACAATCATAAATACCATACGAAAATAGACTGCAAAGTAGCTGTTTTAAACAAAAACATGGTCAGAGTTTTTTTCCTCATTATGCACTGTGTGGAGCAGGATTTTTATACTGCGCACAATGACCGCACAGACCCATTCTCTCACATCTAGACCTACCAGCCTGTTTCCGCTTGATTTGAGGGAGCTAGAATTTAGGCGTACTAGTACAGCTGAAAACCTGGCGTATAAGCCCCTACAGTACGGCTGAAACCCTGAAAGGTTAAATATAGATTTACATACAGAAAAGAATGACAAATAAATATAAAGCATTAATAACATGTATAAATGAACATTTAATGTCACACTTACCTTTATTGGCGACTCTTGTTGGTGTATGGAAGATGGAGAGGAGGAGAGGGAGGCGAGTTTATTGTTGGAGGCAGGACAAAATCTTCAGTGTGACACTAATATCAGCTCTCGGCTTACTTATCTATCACAATTCATCTAATATGACATAATAAACAATATTAATAACATAGAAACATGATATATACTCTAGAATGAATAAAATATGTCATTATGTATGAGAGGACTAGCGATAGTGTTATTGTTGTTGGGTTATAAGGGCCACTGACCATAAGCTGTACATATAGTGGTGGTGGTGGGCCTTCCAGCAAGCCACCACCACTATTCACACAAACAATGTATGTAATTTATAAATAAAAATATTTACCTTTAATTTATAAATAGAAATGTTTACCTTTAATTTATAAATAAGAAATATTTACACTTTAATTTATAAATAAGAAATATTTACACTTTAATTTATAAATAGAAATATTTACACTTTAATTTATAAATAAGAAATATTCACACTTATATAAATAAGAAATATTTACACTTACCTTGGAGGAGATGGTGGCAGAGGACAGCTCTGTTCTCAGTGCCCCTATATTCCTCAAACAACATTGGAGAGTTAAGTTTCGTGTCGTCATTTTTCTAGCTTATTCGCTAACTTACTTGCTACACTGTTAATACTACACTTTATCGCTGGCTGGTGCTATACCCTTTTATCGACTCCACTTTGATACTTTGCTACGATTTCTTTCTTTAATTCTATGGTGTTCCTTACTTTCTTTACCAATGGACTGGCACTAGGAGCTTTCTTTGGGCCCATGGTGGCTTATTTAGCAGTCACACACAATAATCAATGTCCAAAAACAATGGATTGTTAAGAAATGTTTTGTATGAACTCGCAGGATAATGTTCACTCAACCAGAAACAATGCTACACTGCCTGATGATAATGTGTGGGAGGTGGGCTTGTGGGCTTTGTTTTCGCTGGGCATTGGACAGGTTCCGTACCATGAGCAGCGGAGCCAATCACCGAAACGGAGCAATATTTCCATGAAAAAAGTGCCCGAAAACTGAAATCACCGATAATGGAGATACATGAAAACGGAGGGTTGACTGTACTCTATACTATAATAAACAGAATAGAGGAAATCAGCTCTAATATACATTGCCTTAGAGTATGCATACTGGTTGGAGAGCTGGTCGTAAGTCCGAGTGGTCGGTAAACAAGTACGTCACTAAGTGACGACTACCTCTATTACAACACAGTGGACCCCGGTTATCGGCCATAATCCGTTCCAGAAGGTCGGCCTAAAACCGAAAAGGCCGAAAACCAAAATAATATTTCCATAAGAATTAATGTAAATCAAAATCAGTTTCAGACACCCAAAAATATTAAATTTTTTTTTTAAAGATTAAGTACAGTTTTACATACAGAAAACAATGAGAAATGTAAATATGAAGCACAAATTTTAATGATAAATAAACATTAAATACCTTTATTGAAGACTCTTGTTGGCATATTGAAGAATGCAGGAGGAGAGAGGGAGTTGGGAATCCCCCTCTATAAGGACTTTGACTTCAGGTATCAAAACCCTCTCTAGGGTTACTTCCCTTCTCTGTCATTTACTGCGACAGTGCATTCATTAAATACCTTAAAATATTTGTAGTCTTAATGTAGGGCGAAAGGTGAGTAGTATTTATTTGTAGGAAGTCAGTGAAGGCAGCGGTAATGTAGGTACACATAGTATGTAGCCCCCTGGGCTACACTACACAGCCATATTATTACACTACACAGCCATATTATTACCATGTTCACCGAGTTTAATCGTTTCTAACAACTACCTTTAGATGCCATCATAAACAGAGGAGAAGTAATGAGTAATTTATGTAGAATTGTAAACAAATGTGTATGAAGGGCGGTTACTGCACCAGATGCCAGATTCACAGTTTTCTCTAATGCTGCATCAGAGAAAACATAATGTTTACCTTCCACCCTCCTCCCTCCACCTTCCTCCCTCCTCCTCCTTGATTCGCCGGTACTCACCATTCGATAACATATAAACATTGCATGTTTATATGCTATGTTTATATGCTATATGCTATGTAACGTGTTTCTTATATAATTTTGAAGAAAATATCATAGAGGGTTAATGAAAATGTCTATATTAACTTAAAATAAGATATTTAATGTGCTCAAGAGTGATTTATTAGGCGTCCAACACTACTCATATTTTTCAATAACTTCTTTCTTAAATTTCATTGTATTTCTCACTTAACACTTTCAGGGTCCGTGCCGTAGTTCTACGGCTTTGAGTTCAGGGTCCAAACCGTAGTTCTACGTCATGAGCTCAGCTCACTCAGATAAGCTTTGAGCGGCAAATTTGGGCCTAGATATGAGAGAATACATCTATGTGATAAGTGTGCACCACATAAACAAATCCTGCAGCACACAGTGCATAATGAGAGAAAAACTGAAACCGCAATTTTTATTAAAAGAGCGACTTTGCAGTGTTTTTTCGTATACTTTGTATAGTTGTATTTGCGATTTCTTGGTCTCATTTGATAGAATGGAAGATATATTACAGATATAGAGATGATTTCGATTGGTTTTAGTACTGCAAATAGCTTGAAACTGAGCTCAAAATAGCGGAAATGTTAAATTTTTGCCTATGTTCAAGAGTAAACAAATGACCTCACACGTCTAATACGCACCAGCTGGTGGGTATAATATACGTTCACAAATGTGGTGATATTATTTGTACAATTATTACAATATTGCATAAAAGTAAATCTTCCATGTTTTGGTTTGAATAAAAATTCATTATGTGAATAAAAAATCAAAATGGAATTCATTTGTAAAGACTGAAAACGTAACTAACGAACAGAGGAAATGTTAGTTTAGTGCCAGGAATGCCTGCATTGTTTATTATGCACCCTATTTTGAAATTGGAATATTTTGAACTTTGAGTTAAATTGGCTAAATTACCAATTTCCAACCACTTTATTTTGTAGTTGAAACAGTTGACTGGGCGATTTCTTGTGCTCAATCGATAGAATAGAAGTAATACTAGTGAAATAGCTAATAATTTGGTCGGCTGGAATAATGTAATTGGCCTAAAATGGGAGTCAAAGTCGGCAAAATCGCCGATGCGTAAATATCGCTGACACATCAAAATTCGCAATAGCATAATTTCGTCAATTTTCAATCAAATTTCATACTTTTTGTTTTATTACCTTCATAAAGATTCTCTACCATTTCATAAGAAAACATAAGAATTTTTTTTTTTTTAAATTCTTGGACACTGGTGCACCCCTTCCAAAAATGGCCTTGGACCCTGAAAGGGTTAATGAATAACCACCAAAAACAATGAATTATAGCAAAATGCTTGGATGAATGAGCAGAAGCTTCCTCACTCTCCCAGAGACGCAGCCAGACTGGCAGGAGCGATAAGTGGCGGGCGGGTTAACACGTTCCATACGGCCAATAAGCGAAATAACGGCCGATAACCGGAAGCGAAAACCGGCCTATAACCGAGTTGGATAATAACAGGAACGGCTGATAACCGGGGGTCCACTGTATTTCTGTTAAATTGTTAAAAATGATAAGTGATTGTTATAACTGATGATAAGTGATCGTTATAAATTTAATACCAAGATTTTATTGTGTGTTTACGATTGTAATAATTATTATACTAATAGTAATAATAATAATAATAATAGATAATAATAATAGTAATAATAACAACAGCACTTTAGCTGTAAACTTATAACCCTAATTTTTAAAGTGGTAGAGTTGTAGGCCAGTGGAAGGTCTTGGTCAGGTAACCAAAAGCTCCCGCTCTGGGTCATCATATAACTAAGACCAGCATCAGGAAACACTTGTCCTGTGTCCTGACAAACCTAACCTAACCTATCCTTAACCTAACCTAACCTTTATCTAACCTAACCTAACCTTAACCTAACCTAACCTAACCTAACCTAACCTAACCTAACCTTAACCTAACCTAACCTAACTTAACAAACCTTAACCTAACCTAACCTTAACCTTAACCTAACCTAACCTAATCTTAACCTTAACCTTAACCTTCCTCTTTAAGGGGCTCCTTGACGAGGTAAAGAGGCTATCGGTCTGAGGATTGGACCTCTTGGTCTTCTTCCTCAGACCGAACCTAATACCCCCAGTCCCCCCCCCTTTCCCATCTTCCCCATCCTCCCTTTTCCCTTTCCTCCTCCTCCTCATCCCTCCCTTATTTCCTTCCCATTTTTCTCCTGGGAGCTTCCCTCCACAGGCATTCTAGTTCCTAGGTAGGGGGAAGGGTACCGTGGTCCAATCCCATTCTGTTGAGGTTCTTGGCGGTGGTGGTGTTTGCCGTGGAATCTGGATCGCCTGGGGATGTCCTGATCCCTCTCCGGTCTCCCGGGGGGTGGCTTTGGGTATCTTTCGGGTGATGGGTGTATCTCTGGAGGCCACCTTTCGGATTCCAGGGGTGGTAGCCGAAGGCGGTATGCTTTGTGGCGGATATCCGGCCGCCCTCTCTTTTGTCTGCCAAGGTGGCTCGGTGGATGTGAGGTTGCTATCCCGGATTGCTGGTTTACTGGCATGAAGGGTAGGGTATGGCATGGGTTCCATGCAGCATCTTCACTACTTGCGGTGTTGAGGTCCTCTTGGGCGCGGAGGGGGATTTGCGCCCCTTTCATTCCTCCTAGGAGCTATTCCTCCACGTTCCCCCCATTTTTTTATTCTTTTTTTTTTATTTTTATTTTCTTTTCTTCTTAAAAACAAAAAGAAAGAAGTAACCTAACCATGGATGCCCTAATCCGTGAACCTACCCCTGGGCCCCTTCTTGATACCGCACCTAGTTCTGACCCTACCTCGTTAATGGACAACTCTTCGGACAACCCTAATACCCCTGTACCTCTTGCTGGTGCCTGTTCGTCGCCTGCTTCAGGTACCGGGGATCCGACTGGCCCTTTCGATACGTCTGACCTTTGCTATTCTCTGACCTTGATTCCGGCTTCTCCCTTAACGGTGCAGCAATTTTTGAATTGCCTGCCTGTCATACGTCGGACCGCCTCTGGTCCCTCATCCAAACAACCAAGACCCTTACATGACGACTTGACACTTCCTCCTCATTCATCTCAGAAATGACTAGCTCGTCACGCACTCCCCTTAAATGCTCCGTTTCACACTGCTCAATGGACAAAGTTTTTTACTCTACGACCGACCTCTCCTAATACCTATCTTTCCGATCATAGTATTGGTAAAGCTCTCCTACGCCATGTAGGTAAAGATATCTCATTTCACGCTCAAGAGCGGCACTCGCATCATCACGGTCCAGAATGCTGGCCAAGCTCGCGATCTTTCTCTTCTTACGACCATTGATACTATTCCTATCACTATTGACAAGCATCATTCTCTTAATTCTTGTAGTGGTACTGTCATTTTACCCCACACCATTGTCCAACGGAATTTCCAGACATGTGGTGATGACATTTTGGAGCAGCTTGAGCTCCAAGAACTCCCTATCCTTAAGGTTGACACTTTTGTCCTCCCTGCCAATAAGCGAAGACATTATCCTTGCAATATAGCTCGTTTAACGTTTGACTGCCGTGAACTCCCACCTTCGGTCTACATTGCAGGTCAACGTTTACAAGTTCGAAAGGTGACCCCTACACCACAACAGTGTAGAAACTGCTGGCGTTTTGGTCATCCAGTGAAATATTGCAGGTCCATGGCCGAATGCTCAGTCTGTGGTGCTGACGACCATGCCAGTCCTTCTTGTACTTTACCTCCCTCTTGCCTTAACTGTCATGAGGCACATCCATCGTACTCTCGCCGTTGTCAGGTTTACCTGAATGAGCGGGAAATCCGTTGTCTCAAAGAGGCGGAAGGCTTCTCATATGCTATGGCCATCCTCACCTACAAGGAGACTTCCCTATTTCCTATTCTCGCATTGCTAAACGTCGCCCCACTTCTGGGGTCCCAACTTTCTCGACTTCCTCTGTGGTTACAACATCCTCCGTCACCCCTGTCTCGAATCCTTTTGCTGTTCTTGGCTCCGAGGTCCCTACCTCGGCATCCCATACTGTCCACTCTCCTTCCTCTACTCACTCGCACAGTTCTGTGTCTACACGCTCTCACCCCTCACCTAAGTCTCAGCGCCCCCTTCTTCTCATAAGTCCGGCAAAAAATCCCTATTGCTGGGTTCTTCGCCTCCGACTATTTCTGTAACGTGTGTGGAGGTTCATTCTCCTCCTTGTACAATATCTTCATCCCCTGTCCCCTCTCAAGTTCCTTCCCTGACTGTCCCTCCCCAGGCCACTTCCACTCCTGTCCCTCCCAAGCCCCTTCGACAGTTTCCTCTTCCATCTCCTCGCCCTCTACTTTAGTACAGTCTATAGTCTCCCCGAAGGTTACTCACTCTCCTTCCATTTCTAATGTAGTCCCACATTCTGCATCTTTGTCTTCCGAAAATCTGGAAGCTATCGCAGAATTTATTGCAGAGTCTGGAACGTTGATGGACACTGCTCCACCTTCGGTTCCTCCTCCTCTCTCTTCTCCGTCTACACCCCTCCTTCCTTCACAGCGTCCCACTCCTCTGATTACAAGTCTTCCGCTGCCTCCACACGTGGACTTTTCTAACCCTAGTCCATAGATACCTCTAACTTCGACTTCTATCTTTCTCTATAAATCATGGCTTATTTGCAGTGGAATATCCGAGGCCTCAGGGGTAACCGGGGTGAGCTTCAGGTGTTGCTCTCCCAGTTTTCCTGTTGGTGTCTGTTTGCAAGAACCCAAATTGCAATCCTCTGTTATCTGGCCCTTTTCAGGCTATGATTTGTTATATTCATCGGATCCTTTTTCCGATGGAACCTTTAATGAAAGTGCTCTTCTTATATGCACTGGTGTTCCATACCATCAGCTCTATGTTCATTCTTCTCTACATTACACCGCAGCCTGTATCCACTTGAATAAGTGGTATACACTCTGTTCTTTATATCTCTCCCCTTGGCCAGCATTGTCTATCCCAGATGTTGATTTTCTGGTTTCTTCCTTGCCGCCACCCCTTCTATTACTTGGCGATTTTAACGCACACCATTTTCTTTGGGGAGGGTCACACTGTGACTCCCGTGGCATTCAGTTGGAGGCATTTCTTGCTTCTCTCCCCCTCCATGTTTTAAATACGGGTACTCCTACCCATTTTGATCTCCCAACTCATTCTTTCTCCTGCATCGATCTTTCCATCTGCTCTTCATCAACTGTCCTTGACTTCACCTGGTCTGTCCTCCCGGACTTACATAATACCGATCATTTCCCAATCATCCTTAGGTCCCCTTCGTATTCTCCACCTCCTCGTAGCCCACGCTGGCAATTTGACCGGGCGAAATGGGACCTTTACGCACATCTTACTGCCTTTCATGAGGTTCCTTCCTCGTCCTCCATTGATGAGGTTTTACATCTCTTTTCGTCCTCCGTCTTCACGGCAGCTTCACATTCTATCCCCCAAACCTCAGGCAAGCATTCTCAGAAGTGCGTGCCTTGGTGGTCTCCTGCTTGTGCTCGGGCAGTACGTTTGAAACACGCTGCGTGGGGCAGGTATCGGTATAACAGAACCACAGAGAGACTCCTTGATTTTAAGCAGAAGAGAGCAATTGCTCGCCGTGTCATACGTGACGCTAAACGCACTTGCTGGCGAGATTACGTTTCTACGGTCACTTCGGCTTCCTCAATGAGTGCAGTCTGGAAGAAAGTGCGGAAAGTGAGTGGTAAATTCTCCCCCGACCCGGCTCCTGTTCTTCAGGTTGCAGGTGTCGATATAGCACACCCTCTTGCCGTTGCCACTGAAATTGGTAATCATCTGGTCCGCATTTCTCAGGGGCTCCATCTATGCCCCTCGTTCCTTTCTTCTAAGTCTGCCAGCGAGTTAAAGCCCTTAGATTTTTCTTCTCTCAGAGAAGAATCTTATAATGTGCCTTTTACCCTTCAAGAACTGGAGGCAACACTCTCTGCTTGCCGATCATCGGCAGCTGGGCCAGACGGCATACATATTCGTATGCTACAGCATTTACATCAGTCTGCTCTTACGACTCTTTAATCTTATATGGTCGCAAGGAGTTATTCCCCAACTGTGGAAGTCTGCTATTGTTCTCCCTTTTCGCAAACCAGGTACTACGGGACATGATACCTCCCACTACCGTCCCATCGCTCTTACCAGTGCAGTTTGCAAGGTGATGGAACGTCTAGTTAATAGACGTTTGATGTGGTATTTAGAGACTCACAGTAGTCTCTCCACTAGTCAATATGGCTTTCGTAAGGGCCGTTCTGCCATTGACCCCTTACTGCGCTTGGATACGTATATTCGTAATGCCTTTGCCAATAACCACTCGGTTATCGCCATCTTTTTCGATCTTGACCCAGGCCCACTCCTTAGGCCTCTGAGGCAATCTACCATTTTTTCTTAAGGCTTTCTTAACTGAAAGACATTTCCGTGTCCGGGTTAGTAATGAGCTTTCCCTGGACTTCGTCCAAACTGAAGGTGTCCCCCAGGGTTGTGTTCTGAGCACACTATTTCTCCTTGCTATAAATAATCTGGCATCAGTTCTCCCATCCAACATTTGGTCATCGCTTTATGTGAATGACTTTGCTATAGCTTGTGTGGGTGCTCACTGTCACCTCATTGCAGTTTCCCTCCAATATGCCGTCAACCGAGTTTCCGATTGGGCCACCTCTCACGGGTTTAAATTTTCTAGTAGCAAAACTCATCAAATTACATTTACTAGACGTTCAGTGGTCTCTGATCATCCGTTGTACCTATATGGCTCATGTATCCCAGAACGTGATACAGTCAGGTTTCTCGGCCTCCTGTTTGACCGTCGATTGTCCTGGAAACCTCACATTACCTCTCTGAAGGCAACTTGTCATAGCCGGCTGAACCTCCTAAAAACCCTTGCACATCTTTCGTGGGGGGCTGATCTTAGTACTCTCCTCCGCCTGCATTCAGCCCTAATTTTATCGAAACTCGATTATGGTGACCAGATATATTCGGCGGCCTCCCCTGCTACTCTTTCCGGCCTTAATCCCATTCATCACCAGGGATTGTGTTTATGCCTTTGTCCATTTCGTTCTTCCCTGGTTGAGAGCCTCTATGTAGAAGCGAACATTCCATCCTTGTCTGATCGTCGTGATGCACATTGCACTCGCTATTATTTTCGCTCCCATGACCTCCGGAATCCTTCCATGTATAGGATTGTCACAGATGTTAGTAGACGCTCTTTATTTGTTCGTCGCCCTTGTTTACTTCGTCCCTTTTCTCTTTGTCTACATTCACTCTTGTCTTCAATTCAACTACCACCTTTATACGTTCATGTGACATCTCCCTTTCCCCTACCCCCTTGGGAAATTCCCACTGTCCATGTCTGTTCTATTCCTCTACCTTTCGCGAAAGCCCAACTACCTACGGCGGCTTCTCGCTCTTTCTTTCTAGACCACTTCTCTTCTCATTCCCGTGCCATCACAGTATACACCGATGGTTCAAAGTCATCTGACGGTGTCGGATTTGCAGCAGTCTTCCCGGAAAGCGTCGTGCGAGGGCATCTGTTACCCTCGGCTAGCATCTTTTCGGCTGAATTGTATGCCATTCTTGTGGCACTTATCCATATTGCATCTATGCCTGTGTCACCATTTGTGGTCGTTTCAGACTCTGTTAGTGCTTTACAGGCTATCCGTAAAATTGATACACCTCACCCCCTAGTTCTTCGTATCCAACTTTGGTTACGCCATATCTTTAGCAAGCACAAAGATATTGTTTTTTGTTGGGTCCCTGGTTATGTTGACGTACAGGGCAATGAACAGGCAGACACTGCTGCGCAGTCAGCAGTACATGACCTTCCAGTTTCATATAGAGGTGTTCCTTTCACAGACTATTTTGCGGTCATTGCTACCCACCTTCGCACCCGTTGGCAACAACGCTGGTCTGACCTGCTAAATAACAAACTTCATTCTATTAAACCGATTATAGGTTTCTGGCCTTCTTGTCAGCAATGTTGGGGTTGGGAGACTTCACTCTCCCGTCTTTGCATCGGCCACACTCGTCTTACTCACGGGTATCTCATGGACAAGTTCCCTGTCCCTCTCTGTGAGCATTGTCACGTTCCAGTGTCTGTTCGACATATTCTGTTGGACTGCCCACTCTATCAACGAGCACTCAGAATTTACCTCCAACTGCGTCTTCGCTTTTCTGCCCTTTCTTTACCTTCCCTTCTTGCAGATGGACCCTCCTTTAATCCTGATTCTCTCGTTGACTTTTTGACGGAAACTGACTTACTACACAAACTCTGAAGATTATACCTCTAGCACCTCCCTCAGTCCCTTCTACCTCGATCTCTTGCTACCCTCTATCTCTGCACTATCCACCGTCCTGCTGCACTCCATACCCTACTAATCATCCATCTCCCTCTTACAACCCATTCTCCCTGCATCCTGCAATAACCTGCAGTGCTGTATAACCCCTGTGGTTTAGCGCTTCTATTTGATTATAATAATAATGTTCTTGGCTCCGAGGTCCCTACCTCTGCATCCCATACTGTCCACACCCCTTCCTCTACTCACTCGCACAGTTCTGTGTCTACACGCCCTCGTTCACCACCTAATCCTCAGCGCCCCCCTTCTTCTCATAAGTCTGGTAAAAAATCCCCATTGCCATGTTTTTCACTTCCAAATAGTTCTGTAACGTGTGTGGAGGTTCATCCTCCTCGTTCAATGTCTTCATCCCCTGTCCCCTCCCACGTTCCTTCCTTGACTGCCCCACTCCAGGCCGCTTCCACTCCAGTCCCCTCCCAAGACCCTTGGACAGTCTCTTCTTGCATCCCCACGCCCTCTACTTTTGTACCGTCTATGGTCTCCCAGATTGTCTCTCACACTCCTCCTTTCATCTCTAATGTGGTCCCACATCCTGCATCTAAGACTCCAGAAACGCTGGAAGCTATTGCAGGATTTATTGCAGAGACTGAACCGTTGATGGACACCACTCTACTTCCGGTTCCTCCTCCTCTCTCTTCTCCGTCTACCCCCCTCCTTCCTTCACAGCGTCCCACTCCTTTGATTACAGATCTTCCGCTGCCTCCACACGTGGACTTTTCTAACTCTAGTCCATAGATACCTCTAACTTCGACTTATGTCTTTCTCTCCATAAATCATGGCTTATTTGCAGTGGAATATCCGAGGCCTCACGGGTAACCGGGGTGAGCTTTAGTTGTTGCTGTCCCAGTTTTCCCCTGTTGGTGTCTGTTTGCGAGAACCCAAATTGCAATCCTCTGTTATTCAGCCCTTTTCAGGCTATGATTTGTTGTATTCATCGGTTCCTTTATCCGATGTAACCTTTAACGAAAGTGCTCTTCTTATATGCACTGGTGTTCCATACTGTCAGCTCTATGTTCATTCTTCTCTACATTACACTGCAGCCCGTATCCACTTGAATAAGTGGTATACACTCTGTTCTTTATATCTCCCCTTCGCAAGCATTGTCTATCCCAGATGTTGATTTTCTGGTTTCTTCCTTGCCGCCACCCCTTCTATTATTTGGCGATTTTAATGCACACCATTTTCTTTGGGGAGGGTCACACTGACTCCTGTGGCATTCAGTTGGAGGCATTTCTTACTTCTCTCCCCCTCCATGTTTTAAATACGGGTACTCCTACCCATTTTGATCCCCGAACTCATTCTTTCTCCTGCATAGATCTTTCCATCTGCTCTTCATCAACTGTCCTTGACTTCACCTGGTCTGTACTCCCGGACTTACATGATAGCGATCATTTCCCAATCATCCTTAGGTCCCATTCGTATTCTCCACCTCCTTGTAACCCCGCTGGCAATTTGACCAGGCGAATTGGGACCTTTACGCACATCTTACTGCCTTTCATGAGGTTCCTTCCTCGTCCTCCATTGACGAGGTTTTACATCTCTTTTTGTCCTCCGTTTTCACAGCAGCTTCACATTCTATCCCCCAAACCTCTGGCAAGCATTCTCAGAAGTGCGTGCCTTGGTGGTCTCCTGCTTGTGCTCAGGCAGTACGTTTGAAACGCGCTGCGTGGGGCAGGTATCGGTATAACAGAACCACAGAGAGACTCCTTGATTTCAAGCAGAAGAGAGCAATTGCTCGCTGTGTCATATGTGACGCTAAATGCACTTGCTGGCGAAATTACGTTTCTACTGTCACTTCGGCTTCCTGAATGAGTGCAGTCTGGAAGAAAGTGCGGAAATTGAGTGGTAAATTCTCCCCCGACCCGGCTCCTGTTCTTCAGGTTGCCGGTGTCGATATAGCACACTTTTTTGCTGTTGCCACTGAAATTGGTAATCATCTGGTCTGCATTTCTAAGGGGCTCCATCTATGCCCCTCGTTCCTTTCTTCTAAGTCTGCCAGCGAGTTAAAGCCAATAGATTTTTCTTCTCTCAGAGAAGAATCTTATAATGTGCCTTTTACCCTTCAAGAACTGGAGGCAACACTCTCTCCTTGCAGATCATCGGCAGCTGGGCCAGACAGCATACATATTCGTATGCTACAGCATTTACATCAGTCTGCTCTTACTGTCCTCTTACGACTATTTAATCTAATATTGTCGCATCAGCCACACTCGTCTTACTCACGGATATATCATGGAGAGGCTCCCTGCCCCTATCTGTTAGCATTGTCAGGTTCCAGTGTCTGTTCAACAAATTCTGTTGGACTGCCCACTCTATCAACGAGCACGCAGAATTTACCTCCAACGGCGTCTTCGCTCTGCGGCCCTTTCTTTACCTTCCCTTCTTGCTGATGGCCCCTCCTTTAATCCTGACTTTCTTGTTGACTTTGGCACGAAACTGACTTACTACACAAACTCTGAAGATTATACCTCTAGCACCTCCCTCAGTCCCTTATACCTCGATCTCTTGCTACCCTCTATCCCTGCACTATCCACTGTCCTGCTGCACTCCATACCCTACTAATCATCCATCTCCCTCTTACAATCCATTCTCCCTGCATCCTGTCCTGACCAGTCGCGCTGTATAACCCCTGTGGTTTAGCGCTTCTTTGATTATAATAATAATAATGGTTGTGATTTAAGAAGTAATTTTGGGGGAATGGAGGGATGGTAGTTTGGAATGGGGTAATATTCCATGGAGCGGAGAAGTGCCGCTGTTGCCTTACTTGACATAGATCATGTATCTGATTCATGCGGAGGTCGGTTCCAGTTTTTTCGATCCATCTGGAGGGATGTTCACCAGTGCTGAGGAAAGTTTGGAGGGCTTCTGTGCATGGGTTTGAATGGGCTCTGCCTGAGCATATTAACCCCAATTAGGATATTTCTTTCAGTAACACGATCTCTGATGCTAGGAATATCAAGTTCTCTCTGTATATTTAAAATGTTGGCAGTACGAGGGCATCCTAAAATGATCCTCATTGCTTCGTTCTGCAGTTTTTCCAGCCCTTCAAGCTTCCAGTCAGACACAAGAGCAAGTAGTGGCGCAGGATAATCAACCAATGATCTAATATAAGCAAGATACATCATTTTCACAATTTTAACATTAGCACCATTCCTGGGGCGAAACCCTGCCACAACTCTAAGTGCTCTCAGCCTTTCTTTGTATTGACGACAAAGTCTCGTTACAACAGGTCTAAGTAGTGGGACCTCAAAGCCTAGATACCTGTATCTGTTAACATATTCTAGAAGATCTGGCGAACTGTGCCTCTCTGCTGAGGAGGACGCCTGTTGAGTATCTTGTTTTATCAGTAGAGATTATCAACCCCAGGTCCTGACACGAGGCTAGTACATGGTTAAGGATGTTTTGGGTGTTGGAGAATCTGGTGGTGTGAATCATTATATCATCAGCGAAACTAATCATATAATGATGGGGCTGGCTAGGCATAGCATTAAGTAAGGCATTAATTATAATATTGAATAGAGTGGGACTGAGCACACCACCCTGTGGGGTTCCTAATTCAAAGTCTTTAGTTATACTTCTATGCCCCTGGAACAATACAGAAGACTTTCTGTTGGACAGATAGCCTTTAATCCAGCAGAGAAGCCATCCTCCAACATCCATTCTCGCAAGTTCACTAATGATTTTATGTAGGTTGGTGTTACAAAATGAGGTGATATCTATTAGAAATAGACATCTCCAGTGAACACTAGAAAGAATAGCCCTTCTAGCATCCAGCCTGTTACTGGGCTTTTGCAACAAAGTCTGTATCCTGGTCCAGTTATCCGACATTCAATAGTAGGATCTCAACTGAGAGGGTACTAACCAAAGAAATATATTTAAAATGTTTATTAACAAAATGTCTAAGGTAAATTAGGAGGTTAGCTCCTACACTTCTCTCATTAACAATATCATTGTGCTGAAGGCACATCTGGTTCTTATATACCATCTGGTATAAGGTCAGCAATTTACAATAATATTCAAATATATACAAATAAGTGTAGATGTGTGTATGAGTGTGCTCCAGGTAACTGGTTAAGACTCGACTCCACCAGTGACCGACTGAACGTCTTCTCATAAGCTAGCTTCTCTAACAAACTCACAATCAGAACAGCTTGATTGACCAGTAAAATGACCAATTCGCAGAACAGCAATATAACAAGCAACAGCAACACAGCGTCAGGAACAAGGAGATAGAAAAACGTCCCTAACTGGGGACCATCAGCAGATCCTCCATAATAAGTCGCAAAACTCCTTATTATTGAATCTAGGTTCAGTATAAGCATAATCCCCGACTGTGACGGTGCACAGATGCCTCAACGAATTAGGTCAAGAGCTATAGCTAGAAACCTGAGTTATCTCAGTGTCAATGTGACACACAACCCAGTAAAACGTCGAAAATCACTTAGTCTAGGCTATTCTCTGTGAACAGAGTTACACAGAGTCCAGAGAAGTATGTTTCGTCTCACCACCGAACACATACTCTACAAAACAGAGTCTAAATGATGAGAAAACAAGCAGAGACGAGCGAAGTGTTGTCTCCTCGAGAGTCAGCAGCGCAGAGAGGAAGGGTAAGGAGAAACAGTCTCAACCTCAGGTGATCACGCCACCGACTGACTGCCCAGCCAGAAGCCGGCAGTATAACAAGTGAAGTGTCGTAAGCGGTAGTTTGCCAACTCCAGGGCAGCTACAACACACTTGAGCACAATATGTAATGTTACATCCTACCTAATAAAATAGCTAAGTCAAATAATAATATAAAGCAAGATATGAACGATTTAGCTATTATCGAAAATATCAGCAATATAAAATTATAAGAAATGGAAATATATATAAAATATATCATATAAACATGTACATATATACATTGTGGCCCACATTCTGGGGTCACAATAGTTGCAACATCAAAAGCAGATTTAAGGTCAAGGAAGGTAGTGTATGAGCTGTCAGTGTGCAGAGTGAGAAAGGTGGCAATGCAATGATGCACACTCCTTCCATGCATGAAACCATGCAACCGGGGGGGACAAAAAATGTTTGATTCTGTACATGAGACGATTAAGAATCATCCTCTCAAATGTTTTACATAAGCAGCTAGTAAGAGATATTGGGCGAAATGAATTTTGTTGATTGGGCTTAGGAATGGGAATGATGAGGCTGTTGGTCAAGATTTAGTGAAGCTCCCCAGTTACATAGCTCATGTTGTATAATTCGAGTATGTTGTAAGTAATACCATCCTCACCAGGCGACGTGGAGTTGCCCTTAGTTAGTGCTACATCAAGTTCAAAGTTAGTGAAAGGAATGTTAGTCATCTTCCTTGCTGAGCATAAAGCAAACAAGTCTCTCCCTAGCATCATATTTGACATTTAATTTCGCCTGTGTGGTACTGGGAAGATTGTCATAGCTAGATGTAGCAGCCTAAGCACTGACTAGCTCATTCGCCCTATGTAAGGGATGAGGGTGCGCAATCTGATTAGTTCTGTTACCCTTAATTCTATTTATGTCCCTCCATGCCCAACTAAGTGGGTGTGAGCATTGAGACCATAGACAATTTTTCCCAGTCAGTTTACCGCAGTTCTGTCATACGCTCTCTGGCAGCAGCAAGGGCAGTTTGAAAGAGCTTCAGCATTCCAGGGTACGATGTTTTCTATAGGCTAGGCCTAGTCTGCGATCAGTACGTTTCAGTGTTCAAAGTTTAGGATCACTGTAATAAGTATGGTTTTATGGGAGGTATGATTATTATGGAAGTTGGTTGGGTTTAGAGGTCCAGGAGGTTTCAGAGGCGGCTCTAAGTAGTTCTGAATACTGCTCACAAGGTCATTGTTAAAGGTCTCAACAGAGGAACACTCATAGGAATTATACCAGTCAGTCACATGTGCAACAAAGTCATCATGTTAATCAGGGGGAACATTAAGACGTTTCCGTTTGAATATTCCACCAGGAAGGATAGAGACATTCGGGCGAAGCTCTGGCCTGTGTGCAGAGCTCTGGGCATGAGATTCTGGCAGAGCTGCTACCTGTGGGCAGAGCTCTTGGAGAAGGCTGCTGGAGAGTCTCTGGAGGAGACTGTTGGAGACACTGGGCAGAGTACTAGCTTGTGCCTGAAAAGCCTAGGCATACCTAGGCATATTATTGGCTATCTTGTAATATCTACTTCATAAAATGTATAATTATAGTACACCCCACTTTGTATATTACTAGAAATAAAGAATTTGAATTTGGAGCCGTGCTCGTGTTGTAGGTCTTGAGACCTGTGACTGAGTTCCTGTGGTGAACTGTCCTCTGAACTATATTGTAAGTTATAAGTTATATTCTGTTTCGTCAGTTTAACCCTTTTAGGGTCCAGAGGCCAAATTTCAAAGTGTGCACCAGGGTCCAAGAATTTAAAAAAAAAAAAAACTTGTTATTTTTCCTTATGAAATGGTAGAAAATCTTTTTCTGAAGGTAATAAAATAAAAAGTACAAAATTTGATGGAAAATTGACGAAATTATGCTCTCGCAAATTTTGATGCATCAGCGATATTTATGCATCAGCAATTTTGCCGACTTTGACTCCCATTTTAGGCCAATTACATTATTCCAGTCGACCAAATTCTTAGCTATTTCGCTAGTATTACTTCTGTTGCTGTATAACCCTGTGGTTTAGCACTTCTTTTGATTATAATAATAATTACTTCTATCGATTGAGCACAAGAAATCGCCCAGTCAACTGTTTCAACTACAAAATAGTGATTTAAAATAGGCTGCAGAATAAACAATGCAGGCATTCCTGGCACTAAACTAACATTTTCTCTGTTTATTAGTTACGTTTTCAGTCTTTACAAATGAATTCCATTTTTATTTTTATTCACATAATGAATTTTTATTCAAACCAAAAATGGAAGATTTATTGTTATACAATATTGTAATAATTGTATAAATAATATCACCACATTTGTGAACGTATATTACACCCACGTGGTTTAGCGCTTCTTTTGATTATAATAATAATATTAGACCCACCAGCTGGCGCGTATTAGATGTGTGAGGCCATTTGTTTACTCCTGAACATCGGCAAAAATTTACATTTTCGCTACTTTGAGCTCAGTTTCAAGCCATTTCCATTACTAAAACCAATCAAAATCATCTCTATTTCTGTAATATATCTTCCATTCTATCAAATGAGACCAAGAAATCACAAATACAACTATAAAAGCATACGATAAAACACTGGAAAGTCGCTATTTTAATCGAAAATTACAGTTTAATTTTATCGCATCAATAGTGAACCTACCCTCATACTTGGAGACTTTAATGCCAGACATAAGAATATTGGTGGGTCTATAACAAACACCAATGGAACTAAACTAGTGAAATTTCTAAATGAGCATGATAATGTTCGTATTGTAGGAACTACTGAGCCCACTCACATATATGGAGGCATACTAGATCTGTGCCTTGGATTTAATACATCATATACGATGCATGACTCTGTCATAGTTGATGATCTTCTATCTGATCACTTCCCAAGACTCACAACTGTCAATCTTGATCATATCTCAAGCAACCAAGGAGCTAAATACAGAAGGAGGAAACTTATTCTCAATCAGAACACAGGAAAACTTTATTAACCACTTGCATCAATGGTAAAAAGATTATGAGCCCAGTGGCACACAAAAATTAAATGATGATCTAATTACCACTATTGAGACTGTACTCATAGATCAAGTGGGCAGGAAAAGACAACATAAACCTTCCACTAAAATGACAATAAAACCAATGTAAATATTATAATGACCCACAGCTACGCAATCTAACATATGCAGCTAGGAGGATTGGTAAAGCATCCGTGAGCGTAGAACCCCAGACCTCAGAACATTCCAAGCTGCACTAACAAATGCAAGAAATAGAAAGCAAGAAATTAGGCAACAGGAATGGGAACAATTCGTTAGTGGATTAAATAGGTCTACCCCTTTAAGTCTGGCATGGAAAGGTATAAATAAATAACCAGGAAAAGACTGGCAATGTTGCTCATCCCCTTTCCACTTGAAAAAGCAAATGACCTCATAAATGACTGGTCCAAAATCTCAGGCATGAAAACCTGCCATATCATATTAGAAAAAAACTTAGAGGTGCTTCTGAAGAAATGTTGAAACTGATTAATTTTATGAGCCAAAATATTGATGAGAGTGATTGCCTCTTCACCGAGTATGAATTAGATAACGCATTAACTAAAGGTCGATCAACTGCTCCTGGAGAGGATGGTATAACCTATGATATTCTCAGAACTTTAAGGCACGTGCCTAATAATCCTTTGTTGGCACTGTATAATCCAGTTACATTGAGGAGTTCTTCCTACTTCCTGGACCAATAGTCTCATTGTGCCTATCCCTAAGCCCCAACAGCCTGATACATTTAGACCGATCTCCTTAACTAGCTGTCTTTGTAAAATTTTTGAAAGAATGATACTTAACAGACTGTACTATAGAATCAGACACCAACTCTCCCCCTCCTCTATGGGTTCATGAAAGGTAAGAGTGTGCAGAATTGTATCTCCACCTTTCTCACCGCACACACCTCTACTAGTTTTACCACATTTCTTGATCTAAAATCTGCATTTGATATCCCGAACAGAACTGTTATACTACATGAACTAGCCAAAATGAATATTGGTGGTAGCCTACTCTGCTGGATTATAGGATACCTGTCAAACAGAGTATCTTCTGTCCTCTACCAAGGCTTTAGAAGCGAGTCTAAAGAAATGTCCCTAGGTACAACGCAGGAGGAGTTCTCAGTCCAATGCTATTTAATATTCTGATTTATGCTCTCCCAAATGCTCTACCTGCCTCACCTAAACATATAGCTATAAGCTATTCTGATCCATACAACAGGGCATGATATATACAACAGGGCATAAAAAGATGAGTACCGTTCTTAATGAAGTTCAAGCAATTTGTAATCACTAGGCCTCGTAATATCTTCCTCTAAAACAAAGATATTAACAAGCAAACGACATCCCTCACCCATCTATTTGCAGGGTGAAAACATTAAGCTAGTTAAAACTTAAGATATCTTGGTATAGATGTACCCTTTAACAAATCCACTATACCACAACTAAATAATAAATGCAAAGATAGACTAAATGCTCTTAAAGCTGTTGCTGACTACAACCCCAACTATGGTGCTAATGTGAGAATCGCGAGAATGATGTACAAGCCTATATTAGGTCCTTAATTGATTATGCTGCTCCCATGTTGATATTAGCTAGAAAGTTCTCTCCGACCCTTGGGAGTTAATGCAAAATGAACTCAAATTATTCTTGGCTGTCCCAAAACTACAAAGGTTCTTAATATGAAAAAGGAGCTTGGTATTACTAGTATCAGTGATAGGATTGTTGAGATTAACACTGTATTGGTATTAGAATGTTAAGAAATGAACCAGACACTGTCACATGAATCTTACTAAATGTCTGAAGTAAATACTCACAGATCTAAATGGATTGTGAAAACATGTAATTTCATTAAGTTTTACAACCTGCAGGGTTTGTATCACTGAAGGCAACAAGAGCATTTCACCCCTCCATGGAAGATGTGTTCATTTAATATCACATACCTGCAAGTCCTCCCAAGAAGATCATTGCTAGTAATCCCTTCCTTAAATCACTTATTAAAGCAACTGCTCAAGAAAAATTTATCCCTTGGCTGGTAGTAATAAGTTATCTCAAGTTATATACACTGATGGATCTAAACAGGAGTCTTCTGGCAGGGCTGCATCTGCTCTGGTTGCCACCTCTAGTTAAGAACAATAATATTTTTTTTGAACTAGGCATAAGAATTAACAACTGGCGTCTACACTGCAAACTGAATTGTTTGCAATCCTAATGGCACTAAAGCTAACTTATGACACTGAGCTTGACTATCATCATTACTGATTCTATGTCATCACTGAAGGCTCTTGAGTCATATAATGACTCTAACAGCATGCTCATTGGAGAAGCCAGGTATAGATACTCAAAAATCCGGGACAAAGGAATTAATGTGCAATTGCTATGGATTCCATCACACATTAGATTACTCCTTCATGATAAAGTTGATATGTTAGCCAAGAAGAGTACCCAGAAGGAGAATGTAGAATATAACTTTGGTATATGTGTTAGCATTAGGAATAATATTAGGAGAGAAATAAATAATGAAAATGATTGCTATAGGAATGCAGTTAGAACCTGAGTAGATCTATAACCCACTTGATAACATGAACGTAGATAAGCATGTTTATGGAGCAACTTGCAATGTGAACAGACTGACTGATGTTGTAGTGGCCAGACTTAGGCTTGGCTACAGGTACTTCTGGCAGTTTGGGAGACACAAAATGATGATCAAACTAAATGCAAATTATGTGATCAGGCATATGGTCACTGTCTTGAACACTATGTGCTGAATTGTCCACTTATTAAGGAATATAGAGATAGACAGTATAATAACCTATGTGACATGTAAAGTTATCTTATTCATGAAATAAGATACCAATTGTATAAACAAATTTCCTAAATTTGCTTGTAACAAGATATTGAAATGTGATATAAATCCAAATGTACAATTGTTAACCCCTTTGGAGCCTAGTGCCTGGCCTTTTGTGTATCCATATGCTTTGCGCTACCGTCCACAGGATGGATATTTGGTGCACAATAAACTAGCCACTTCGGTGGCAAAATCTCTAATCTTTTTTTTTCTCTCTTTTGCACTGCGTGCTGCTGTATTTGTTTATGTGGTGCACACACCACATAAAGTTTTTCTCATATCTAGGCCCAAATTTACCGCCCACAGCTTATTTGAGTGAGCTGAGCTCATGGTGTAGAACTACGGTTTGGACCCTCAACCCAAAGCCATAGAACTAAGGCACAGACCCTGAAAGGGTTAATTGTAACCTTGTCTCACTGTTCATGTGCAATCCCCCTTTATCTAAACCCAATAGTGTTCTCCTGTTCCCAAATATATTATTGTTCAAGGACTTAATAATAACTGTTTGAGTGAAATAGTAATATTCCTGTCCCTCATTATATTCTTATTATACTAAATTCTTATATTTTATATTAAGTACAGAGGGTTAGTAGTGTGGTGGTATTGAGAGGTGATGTAGTCACCAGTGACCTCACATACCTCCTCTCATCCTCCACTCACCTCCCTCCTTCCTCTGCCCTCCTTTACTCCCTTATTCCCCAATTATCCCTCCATTCCGTTACCTCCCTACATGACATGTTGTCAGCGGTGGTGGTTCTTATTATTTTATTGTGGAACCAGTCCCATGTGCCTTATGACTGCTCGGTTTTACTTGTGTTATGCTACCATTTCTTTGTGTGTAAAGTTAAAAATAAATATCTGTGTGATATTATAATCCAAGTGACCTAAGCTGACCCTTTTTGACCTCAGATCTGGGTAATTGTTTGGTTGTCATATTATATGGTGGAGTTGTGTGTTGGTTTGGGATAAATGGTGGGAAGTTAGAGTGTTTGGGTGAGACTTTTGGGGAGCAATTACTGGCTGAAATTGAATATTTACAGGAAACGACCTCTTTAAGGGGCTCCTTCTCGAGGTAAAGAGGCTATCGGTCTGAGGAATTGGACCTCTTGATCTTCTTCCTCAGACTGAACCTAATTACCCCCAATCCCCCTCCCCTTTCCCATCTTCCCCATCCTCCCTTTTCCCTTTCCTCTCTTCTCCTCATCTCCTTATTTCCTTCACATTTTTACCCTGGGAGCTTCCCTCCACAGGCATTCTGGTTCCTAGGTAGGGAGGTGCCGTGGTCCATCCCATTCCATTGAGGTTCTTGGCGGTGGTGTGGTTTGCCATGGAATCTGGATCGCCTTTGGGATGTCCCTATCCCTCTGGTCTCCGGGGTGGCTTGGGTGTCTTTCGGGCGACGGTGTATCTCTGGAGGCCACCTTTCAGTTACGGGGGGGGTGGCCGAAGGTGGTGGTGGTGTCCGGCTGCCCTCTCTTTTGTCCGCCGAGGTGGCTCGGTGGATGTGGGGGTGCTATCTGATTGCTGGTTTACTGGCATGAAGGGTAGGTTGGCACGGTTCCATGCCGCATCTGCACTACTGCGGTGCTGAGGTCCTCTTGGGCGCAATGGGGATTTACGCCAATTTCATTCCTCTAGGAGCTATTCCTCCACGTTCCCCCTTTTTATTCTTTTTTTTTTTATTAAAAATGAAAAGAAAGTAGTAACTAACCCATTGATGACCAATCCGTGAACCTACTATCCCGGGCCCTTCTGATACCACACCCAGTTCTGACCCTACCTCGTTCTTGGACCACTCTTCGGACACTTTCAATACCCCTGTACCTCTTGCTGGTGTGGTTCGTCACCTGCTTCAGTTACGGGTTCAGACTGTCCCCTTTGATACGTCTGACCTCCACTCTTCTTTGAATATGCTTCCGGCTTCTCCCTCTACGGTGTGGCAATTTTCTGGTTGCTCGCCATCCCACTCGACCAACTCTGGTTCCAATCTAAACACCGAGACCCTTGCATGATGATTCGACACTGCATTCTCATTCATCTCAGAAAGACAGCTCGCCAGCACTCCTTAAACACTTAGTTTCTCACTACACAATGGAAAAATTTTTTTATGCTAAGACGACTTCACTGCCTATCCTTCCATGATAGTATTGGTAAGGCTCTCCTATGCCATGTGGTAAAGATATCTCCTTTCACGCTCTCAAGAGCGGCACCCATCATCACGGTCAGAATGCGCCAAGCTTGGGATCTTTCTCCTTACGACAATAGATACTATCCCTATCACTTTTGAAAAACATCATTCTCTTCCACCATTGTCCAATGAATTTCCAGACATGTGGTGATGACATTCTAGAGCAGCAGGCTCCAAGACCTCCCTATTGTCAAAGTTGACACCTTTTCTCCTGCCGTAGGCGAAGACGATATCCTTGCAATATAGCTTGTTTAACATTTGACTGCCATGAATTTCTATAACAATGTTATTTGGCGCCCTTGGAGGCGTGGGAATGCAATGATAAGCTGGAGCTTACTTTATTTGTAATTAAGGTGAGCACAAGCTGTGTGTCTGTGGCCATGGCCTTGCAGAGGGAGACAGTTGGGCCTGTTGACTATGAAGTTTGGGTGCCAAGTGAGGAGAGGCAGGGTGAGACAGACTCACATGGGATGCCTACAGGCTTGCCCTCTGGCGAAACTATGGAAACAGCATGGCACGAAATATGAACTCAGCTGGCAGCAGCATGGGCTGTCTATGCAGACAGTCAGGCTGTCTACATCGCTCGGTCCGCACCAATGGTCGTCCCGACCATGAATGGCATTAAAAAAACTCGGGTCTCTCTCTCGCAAAGAACAGGTCACAGAACACGAAAGAAAAACATATATACATAGACATATGGACATAGGAAAATAATTCCTCCAGAGGGAAGAAAAAACTGTGTGCTTCGTGGTCTAAGGCAGTGAGCGTGATGCAGCACTGCACGCCCTTCCTGCGTCTGAATACATACTGCAACACGGAGACATAGCTGTCGCTGAGCTGTGATGTAACAGGTTATGGTCTCCTCTGGGAGGTGAAAGGCGTCATCAGTAGTCGCAACAGGACAGGACTGGCAAGCGACTCAGGAGGACATTCCTCGACTGGTACTGTCGCTGGAGCTGTCACTGCTGGCGAGTGTGGAGGAGTCGTGACAGGGACAACTCAGCAAATATCTGGAGGTCGTAACAGCAACACCTTTGCAGTGAGTGAGCTAGCAGTCAAAGTGACATCATCCCAGGCAGGCTGCTCACTGAGCTGGGACACGAGGCTGACAGTCGCCTGCTGTAATAAAGTAACCCTTCTGATTAAATGGGTAAATGTGGTGTAAAAATTTTTAGTGATGAGCTTCAGAAAATTTTCATTATTATTATTATTAATATTGTGATTATTACTATTTATGTAGATGATGCTATAAAACAATTCCACTCCATTCCACCCTCGCATTCTGTTTTTCTGTTATTGTATGTTCCAATATGTTTTCTCTAGAATGTTTGTTAATCTGAATATAGCGTATAACATTAATTTTCTTTGTGTCTGATTATTTTTCTAGTATTGTATTCATTGTAATAATTATTGGGAGTAAAATAAGGTTTATAGAGGGAAGTTGACCATCTTGTGTAGAAATTTTTAAAGTTTGTGTACATGAGAGGGAGTGCGATTCAAAACAAGGGAGGGAACACGCGGAAGAGTTCCCATATCCCTCTCACCTTTGTCAGCTTAAGAAGCCTTTTTTAACTTCTCTATTGATTATACTGCTGCTAACAAATGAGTTCATAATCGGTGTTGAGAGAATAAGTGAAGATCAAATATTGTTACAATGTAGTATTTTGTGTTATAGCCATTGGAGGAACAAACCTCCAGCCAGCATATCTTTATCACTCTAAAAAAAGGCCTATTAACTGGGTATACCTTGTAACTTGCCTTATTATGATAGTTAAATGATGCCTGTATAGTGTATGATTATAGTAAATTGTAAGAATAGTGATAATTTAAAGGTGCAATGACTGTTACTTTTTGACTCATGTGACCTACCCTAATCTTCTTATTTCTAACCTATAACTTTCCTAACTCTCTTTATGCTAATACTTTTACTAAATATCTACTACTTATGTTTAACTATGTTTATTCTCTGTAGTTGCCTGTCTGTAACTGAACAACCTAGCTATATGTTTTTACTATTTTTGTACCACTATTTTATTTTCCTCTGTCTTATTCATACTAGCCTATGTTTCATGTTTATTCTGTGTATAACATATATGTTCATTCTTTTTTTGTGTATTATAATTGTGTTAAGTTATACTGTTTGTTTACTGTATTTCAGCTGTCTTATTTTTATGTAAAATCTTGAATTGTTTTTGATATGCCATTTTTATTGTTTTCATAATTTTTTATTATATTCCATTCTTATATTTTTTCAAGATCTTGTTTGTTTGTAGAAGTTCTTGTTTGTGTATTTTGTGACTAAACCTGAAAATGATTTTAGGTCTTAGCAGCAACAGGCACCCCAAAGATATGCCTCCAAAGTAGGAGAAAATCCACCAGAGACACTGATGAGAGGGGATTGCTAGAGAGACCTTAACACTATAGCCCTGGAGGATCAGACCAGACTGGAAATCTGGGATTTGGGAAGGTCTCAGGATTATCCCAAAGCAGGAATGTATCAAGATTATTTAAACCTCAGTATGGAAAGTAATGGAGTCCCCTGGGAACTATGTGGGAGGTGGTTTTGACAGCAAGTAAGCCAGTCCTGCTAATAAAATTGAGTATTTGTTGATAGAATTGTTTGGTGTATCAATACTTTCGGATACCCTTGTAATGTGATTATTAAATTGTAAGTGGTTATAGCTGGGTATGTTTACTTCCCCCCTTTTAGCCATGTATACAAAGGTCCATGTGTTGAGATTAAATTAAATAACCTATTGATGTTATCATTTTTCTGGGGAAGTCAAGCCCTGATAAGGTGCCTACTGCTCGTGTTTTCAGGCCATGCTACCTAAGAGCCAGTACTTATCAGGACCCTATCTTGTTTTAACTATCCTGTATTATTTCTCACTGGGTTTTCTCCTGCTCTAACCCAAACTTATTGGTTTTCTCCTTCTCCTATGACTATCGTTTCTTTTACCCCTTCCACTATTAAAAGAGCGGGTGGTGGCAGCATACTCCCAAGAGAATAGACCGCTACCGTCTATTCTCCCATATTCTATAATGTTCCCTTTTATTTGATCTCTATATTCTCCTATTTTTTGTCCACTCGAGTCTCTACCTGAGGGAACAGAACAATATGGCAATCGTCTGGTGTTCTGTCGACCCCGGGGTGGGGCTGGGGTGGTAGCTGCATTTCACTGGTGGCAGCGGTGATTATTTCTTGCTTGACTCTCTCCAAAAGCTTGGAATAAGGATAACGTACGGACTATGGGCAGATATACTATGTCTAAAAGGGAGAAAGTACAAATTAGGGATGAGACCCCAGGAAAGGAGACTATCCCCAGGTACAAATGATGGCAGATAGTACCCCATGCAGCTCAGAGGTTAACTGAGAATAATTTCAGAGTTATAAACTCAAGCCCCTTTAACACTTTTGTCCCTAGGAGGACGAGGAGTACCACTTTACATATTAAGGATATAGCAATGTTGAACTGAAGATTTGAGTCGATTGGAGGGAATATGTGTAAGAAACATTCTTTAATCAAAGTACGAGCTATTTCCGATGACCCGGAGGAGAGAGTATTTATTGCCCTCTAGGATGGAAAAGGGAATTGAGGTTATTTATAGATTCTCGGCAGAAGAAAACCCCAGAATGAGGTCTCTAGAGGGATAGAGGCTATGGTAAACCAAGAGTTCCAGGGCCCGGAGGTTTGGCCGAGGCTATGAAGAGACTTTACCAGTTACAATATGACCTAGAGGATGACCCTAGGAGATTTGCCCAAGAATTTAAAATTAAATATTAGCTGTTGTTGCTTTTTTCCTAGGGGGAAAAGCAAACCCCATTACCATATTGAAACATGTTATGATAAAGAACCTTAGCTTGGAAGAAAGTGAAAGATTAAGTATGTTTACCATTGAAGGTTCGGGTGAGGATCTGTTTATTTCTGAGTGGAGGGATGAGGGCTGACCGGCTATTGATGGTCAATAAGATACAGGCTAGGGAAGGAAAGAAGCCTGTAGATATGGACAAAAGTCACCCAATAGCAGCTACCCATGCAGATATTGTAAAAATGGTGCAGTACATATGATACAAAATTGCCCTAGGAAACCAATTCGGGTAGCTGTTTTGACTGCCTACAGCTAGGTCACAGGCAAGAATTTGGAGCTGCCCAGGCGGACCACAGCTGGTCAGTCCCATACTATGGACCACCTGGGTATCCATCCGGTTATGGACCTCAAGCGTAATGTTTCTCCGCCACTCAGTCCCCGCTCTTTAACACCCCCCACCATTTGCAGACACTCCCCGATCAATGACTAGGTAATAGTAATGTATCTGGGAGCCTCAGAAACCCCTCCATGGCAATCATGTCTAGTCACATCTCAGGTGAAGCAGTAAAGGAAGAAGTTAGGTTATCTGCAAAGAATGCCCAGAAAGGAGAGGGTAGCAATAAGAGTAAATAGGGATAACGATACTCAGGTTATCTCCATAAAGTAACGATGCTAATGTAACTGCTCTGGTAGATACAGGCAGACAGTTACCCTAATTTCCAGAGAACTCTGCAGGCCATAGGGTGAAACAAGAACAGATCAGACGATGCACTAAGGTGTTGCAGTCTTACTCGGGTCACCATCTTGAAGTGAAGGGTTCAGTACTTTGGTGATGTTTGCCCACAGATAAAGTTTCATCATTTATTTATTATTGTGTCTGATAAATATATGGATGTGGATGTTCTGTTAGGTGCAGATCTGATAGCCAGGGCACCTTTGTGTGGGATGCCGAGCAGGATAAGATTCGGTGGGAACGCAGGAGTACCCTTTAGAAAATTACGCTATTGTCAAGCGATTGACCAAAGTTCAGATGATTAAGATGGAGAGAAGAACAGATAAATTATGTCCAGATTAGAAAAACGTTAGAAATTGAACCATACAATGGTACTGACTTGTCAGTGGGAAGTTTGAAACCACAAACCTTATATTTAGTTGAAAGGCCTCGCACATTGAAAGGAGAAAAAAGTTTTAAGTGTACCGCTATGGTGTGTATGTCTGATGATGAAGGTCAAGTGTCCATACCCCTTAGGATCGGAACCGTAGAGGTTGAGAATTAAGCCTGGGACAATCATTGCTCCCATATGCCCTGGATGATAGTCAAGTAAATATAAATCATTGTTTGATGATGAAGGGTACGGTAAGGAGGAAAAACACTGTACGATGGCTTGTATGGAATTATGTTAAGGTTAAGTTATGCCCTACTCATTATGAAGTTTTCAAGGATGAAATTGAGGGACAGGACCGTACGTGTCAAAAGGGTGATATTGTGACTGTATGATATGTAATCCTAGCATACAGGTCCAGTATAACTCCCTACTATTGAAAATGCTATGTTATCTAGTGATCAGACACCAGTTGCTCAAACACGAAGGAGAGATTGGCATCACTGTTACAGGAGTTAGGTTGATCCACTTATAACCAGGAGCAAAAAGGACTAAAGGTTTATTGTTGTCGTTTGATGAACTATTCATTTTAGATGATTCCGAGCTAGGAAAAATCCGTGCCCGATGCTCAGATCCCCATGCGGACAATGACCCTGTCAGGATGCCATGTATAGACACCCCGAGCAAGCCAAGGAGATAATTGGGGTGATAGAGGAGTGCTGAAAAAAGGTTATTGAGGTTCCACTGCAACATATTTAGCCCCTATAGTCCTAGTGATAAACCAGATGGTAGAAAAGATTATGCATTGACTATCGAGGGTGTGAACAACATTAAACAAGACATTCAACCTCTGCCTAGGTTGGATGAGATGGAAAAATGTAGCAGGAAAAAGTTCTACGTGACCCTAGATATGAAAGATGCATATTATCAGGTTAAAGCTAGAGGAAAGTTCGAGGGATATTCTACCTTCTCTGATGGAAATAACCTATATAGGTTTGAACGACTACCCTTTGGGTTGTCAGTGGCACCCCAATTTTCACGAGAGTCATGCAGGAAGTCCTGAGACCTCTAAGCAAGCAGGGATGGATAAGAAACTATTTGGATGATGTAATTTTGTACAGATACCTTTGAGAGATAGTACACAGTTAACTTTAACATTTAGGAGGATGCAAGAGTGGGACTGAAGTTAAACATTTCTAAGTGTCATTTCGCCCAACAATCTATAAAGTTTCTGGGACATGTTGTTTCAGAGGAGGAATTGAACCACCCCAAGAATTTACAAGGCATTAGATATGGTGCCACCCACAAATCAGAGACAAGTAAGGGTTTCATAGGAATGTGTGGGTTTTATCGAAATTTATCAAAGATTTTGCCAAGATGGCGGCCCCCTTGACTCATTTGATGGGTAAAATGTGAAATTTGTGTGGAGCCAGGAATGTGAAGAAGCTTTTAATGTACTGAAACAAAAATTGATGGACGCTCCTGTATTAGTTACTGCCAATTTGAATAAAGAGTTTGAGTTACACCGATGCAAGTGATCAACATATTGGTGCGGTATTAATGCAGAAAGGGAATACTCATTTCAGGCTGTAGGATATTTCTCTAAGAAATTAAACCACAGAGAAACACTATTCAGTTACAGATAAAAGGCACTATGCATTGTACAAGCATGTAGGTTTTCCATCATTTCCTTTGGGAAAACCGTTTAAAATTTAACGGACCATCAGCCTTTGATCCATGTGTTCAAAAAAAAGACCCATAGTCCCAGAATGAGTAGGTATATGCTTGAGATGAGAGTTATAGCTTTAGATCCTATATAAGAAAGTATTAGTCATGAGTACCAGATGCTTTGAGTAGACCAACTATACAGTTGTAAAATTAATGACTCCTGTCGGGTAAGGGGAATAGATGTATCCAACCTTTCCAGGGAAGAACTGATACGGGAACAGAGGGAGAACCCTCAGTGGAAGGAACTCCTTTCTTATTTTGAGGAAAATCTACCCCTAGAAAGTGCCAGGATATAGATCACTAGCATGTTTTGAGATACGAGATGATGTTTTATATATGAAAGGAAGAATTTAAGCATCTCACCTATTCTGTTGTTATCCCAAGGTTATGATTCAGGAAGTTTGTGCCCTGGTGCACAATGATAATCATCTAGGAGAACATAAGACTGTCAAAGCGCAACAAAGTTTTTATTGGCCGGAATGTGGCGTGACATTGTAAAATATGTAAGATCATGTGCTACTTGCCAGAAATTTAGGGCTACAGGTGCTGTTGTAAGAAAATGGCAGGAACTACCAGTGGTTGAAGAAAAGGAAAAGAGTTGCAATAGACCTAATAGATTTACATCAGGGTATGGATGGGTATAGGTATTGTTTGACAGTGATTGATCATTTCTCCAGGTTTCTGAGAGTGTACCCTCTTAGGAATAAAACTACCAAGGCCGTCCCCAAAAATTCCATAAGGATACCTGTGTGTTCGGGAAGCCAAAAGTTGTAGTAATGGATAACGGAAGCGAGTTTACCAGTGCAGAATTTAAAGACTTTTGTAAGAGAGCAAATATTAAGCAAGCGTTCAGTTTACCCTTTCCACCCTCAAGGAAATTCTGTATTAGAGAGGACTCATAGAACCTTGAAGTCAGTGCTAGCAAAATTGTGTAATGACCATCCTAACCTATGGCCAAAATACTTGTATCAGACGGTGAAGGCTCTAAATGAGGCCGTCCATACTTCTCTAGGTACGTCGCCTTTTTGTGCTCAATTTGGGTACCACCGTCCGGAAGTTGGGGATTTGAACATCCCAGAAGACGAGCCAGTTTGTCCATGACCATGATCAGTGGAAACAGGCTATTAAAAATACCCTCAAGTTGAAAACCAAAGAGTATCTGACCAAGGCCAATATGGGAAGACAAGATCAAATTATAGGTCCAGGGGTATTAGTTTGGTTTCAATGAGGATCCTAAGTCTGGAACTTCTGAAAACTGAACTCCAAATGGATTGGCCCATATCGTGTGGAAATGTGTTGATAAGGAAAGGTTATGAATTAGTAAACCCATTTGATGGAACTGTAGTAAAGGGGTTCAGAAAAGGTTAAACTGTATAAGGGAAGGGCAGAGATTGTAGTGGAACTTGATGAAAGTTTGGGTCAGGAAGAACAGGAAGAAAGGTTACCACCTAGAACTATAAGACCACCTGTGAGACTGGGATGGGATTGAGTAACCAACTCGTAGCTGACTATGTACAGAGGGAGGGAAATGGATTGTTTGGTTGTGTGAGGAATCGTTTTCTTGTTAACTTTGTGTGTTCTGAAGATAATTTAGTGTTAAGTTAAAATTGTGGAAGTGCTTGGAAGGTTGTGCTTAATAGGTAATTCATTTTCATTTTCTCGAATATATACAGGAAGGTGTACCCTAATTTATGATGTTACTATAATGGTGTCTGTTGCCAAAGGGATGTTAGTTGTGTATCGACGCCTCCTCGGAGGAGTGTTATTTCCTGCTAAGTGCCCCTGTCGAGAAATAGGGTGGGTTGTTTCTCTGCTACCTGAAGGCCTCCACCTCAGTACTTTGTTGCTCGAGTTCTCTATAGGGCCCAAAAGGAGGGGGTTGTGGAAGGAACACTTTCCCATGATAGATGTTACTTATGGGAGCGTTTAAAATAACTGTCTGTCAGCTGTAGTCCGTATAGCAATGAGGATATCTGAGATGTCTAATAATGAACCAGAAATAAAGGAGGGTGTATGTATTCTGTTCTGCATACCACTAGTGTTAAAGCAGTTAACGAGGTTGTCATTTCTGAAGCTTTCACCAAGAAATTTATTTTCCCGACCGGAGGCGTGTAATAAAGTAACCCCTTCCTGATTAAATGGGTCACATGTGTGGTGTATAAATTTTAGTGATAGAGCTTCAGAAAATTTTCATTATTATTATTATTAATATTGTGATTATTACTATTTATGTAGATGATGCTAAAACAATTCCACTCCATTCCCACCCTCGCATTCTGTTGCTCTGTTATTGTATGTTCCAATATGTTTTCTCTAGAATGTTTGTTAATCTGTAATATGCGTATAACATTAATTTTCTTTGTGTCTGATTATTTTTCTAGTATTAGTATTCATTGTAATAATTATTGGGAGTAGAAATAAGGTTTATAGAGGCAAGTTGACCATCTTGTGTAGAAATTTTTAAAGGTTTGTGTACATGAGAGGGAGTGCGATTCAAACAAGGAGGAACACGGAAGAGTTCCCATATCCACTCTCACACCTTTGTCGCTTAAAGCCCTTTTCAACTTCTCATATTGATTATACTGCTAACAAGTGAGTTCATAATCGGTGTTGAAGAATAAGTAGAAGATCAAATATTGTTACAATGTTATTTTTTGTGTTATAGCCATTGGAGGAACAAACCTCCAGCGCATATCTTTTATCACTCTAAGAAAAAGGCCTATTAACTGGGTATATTGTAACGCCTTATTATGATAGTTAAATGATGCCTGTATAGTGTATGATTATAGTAAAGTGTAAGAATTAGTGATAATTTAGGTGCAATGACTGTTACTTTGACTCATGTGACCTACCTAATACTTCTTATTTCTAACCTATAACTTTCCTAACCTCTCTTTTATGCTAATACTCTTTTACTAAATATCTACTACTTTATGTTTAACTATGTTTATTCTCTGTAAGTTGCCTGTCACATTAACTGAACTTAACCTAGCTTATATATGTTTTTACTATTTTTGTACCACTATTTTATTTTCCTCTGTCTTATTCATACTAGCCTATGTTTCATGTTTATTCTGTGTATAACATATATGTTCATTCTTTTTTTGTGTATTATAATTGTGTTAATTATACTGTTTGTTTACATGTATTTCAGCTGTCTTATTTTATGTAAAATCTTGAATTGTTTTGATATGCCATTTTTTATTGTTTTCATAATTTTTTATTATATTCCATTCTTATATTTTTTCAAGATCTTGTTTTGTTTGTAAAGTTCTTGTTTGTGTATTTTGTGACTAAACCTGAAAATGATTTTTAGGTCTTAGCAGCAACCAGGCACCCCCAAAGATATGCCTCCAAAGTAGGAGAGATCCACCAGAGACACTGATGAGAGATTGCTAGAGACCTTGAACACTATAGCCCTGGAGGATCAGACAGACTAAATCTGGGATTTGGAAGGTCCAGATTATCCCAAAGCAGGAATGTATCAAGACTATTTAAACCTCAGTTGGAAAGAATGGAGTCCCTTGGAACTATGTGGGGAGGTGGTTTTGACAGCAGTAAGCCAGTCCTCTAATAAGAATTTATTTGTTGATAGAATTGTTTGGTGTATCAATACTTTCGGATACCCTTTGTAATGTGATTATTAAATTGTAAGTGGTTATAGCTGGGTATGTTTACTTCCCTTTTTAGCCATGTATACAAGGTCCATGTGTTAGAATTAAATTAAATAACCTATTGATGTTATCATTTTTCTGTGGAAGTCAGCCCCTGATAAGGTGCCTACTGCTCGTGTTTTCAGGCCATGCTACCCTAAGGCCAGTACTTATCAGGACCCTATCTTGTTTTAACTATCCTGTATTATTTCTCACTGGGTTTCTCCTGCTCTAAAACTTATTGGTTTTCCCTTCTCCTATGACTATCGTTTCTTTTATCCCTTCCACTATTAAAAGAGCAGGTGGTGGCAGCATACCTCCCAAGAGAATAGACCGCTCGTCTATTCTCCCATATTCAGTAATGTTCCCTTTATTTGATCTCTATATTCTCCTATTTTTTGTCACTCCGAGTCTCTACCTGAGGGAACAGACAATATGGCATCGTCTGGTGTTCTGTCGACCCCAGGGTGGGGCTGGGGTGGTAGCTGCATTCACTGCAAAGGCAACGGCTCGCAGTGTCATCTCTCGACAGTAGAAGCAGCAGAGGGCAGTGTAAGCGTCCCAGACTGGTCATCTGCAATAACTGGACAGGTCTGGGGGAAATGGAACAGTTGATGGGAGAATCGTGCGGGAATTCACAAAGGATCTGAGCGGCAAACAATAAGAGCTTTCTGCGGGCGCTCAAACCCAAAACGGCCTGGTGACAAATGTCGCTGTAACGCGTGGGGCGTGGTCCCCGGGTGACAAATAACACAATGCTACATAGGAACACGGAAACTCACATACTGCATGTGGTCAAAAACAGACGCTTTCTGTATAAAAATCGTCCTAAGATATATTCGAACATGTGGAACACTGAATGGAGGAATTTAAGAACACTCGACTTATATCTTCTCTCAACTTCTCGACAAATAATGAAAATAAAATGCCCACTGTGAAAACTACAGCACTCGGGACATCATATGGGTGAAAAGGCTGACATCGCAGTGATGTCAACGACTCGCGAACGTCAGGCAAATCGTGGGTGACGTCGCGGGTGACGTTCTGGAGTGACATGATGATTGATGTCATGGGGTGACATCCGAAGTGACATCAGTTGACGTCAGTGGGGCCAGCACATCGTGACGTCAGGGTTGATGGCCAGCAGAATACACGTGACTTGCTGATCCACGTGGCTTTAGATCCGTGGCGTGGTCCCGTGGCTTGTAGATCCACGTGGCGAATCCACGTGGCTTGCTGATCCATGTTTGCTGATCCAAGGGTTGTAATACGTGGTTGTAAATCCACGTGGCTTGTAGATCCCGTGGCTTGGTGGCCTCGACACTCGGATACACATTCTGGCAAGAATTTCCGGAAATTCACAGAAAACAGCAGAGAGGAGTGGGGTGGTGAGTGGAGTGTGTGGCGTACACTAGGGCGACGGAGTGTCTGGGGGAGGCGAACCCGGCCGCTTCCTCTCACCCTACCCATCCGAGGAGACACCCACCTAGACCTGAAATCACCACAAACTCACCTCTGAAGTGCTGAAATAGCAGTGCTAAGCTGAACAAAACAAACAGAACATGCGGGGCTGAGCACGTGACGAGAAACAGCATGGGACGCTGGGTGAAGTCAGTGACGCCATTTCTTGGAGAATTAGACAAATTTCGCCTGAATCCTGCTTGTACCTGTGTCGGATGCTGAGATTTGCAGCAGACATCAGGATTTGAGAGACGGATGCTTCTTGTAGAGACTGATGAAGTGGTAGTCTTCATTGCTTTCCTCCCGCGGGCAAACCAACTGCTGCGAGGCACCGCTGGCACCATTTTAACGTGTGTTATTTGGCGTCTTGGAGGCATGGGAATGCAATGATAAGGCTTCGGAGGCTTCTTACTTTTTTTAAAAGGTGCGAGTACACAAGCTGTTTTCTGTGGCCATGCCCAGGGCCATGCGCCTTGCGAAGGAGAGCAGTTAGGCCTGTTGACTGACTGAAGTTTGGGCCCAAGTGAGAGAGGCAGGGTAGGCAGACTCAATGGGTATCCTCGGGCCCCTCTGGCGGCTATGAAACTAGCATTGCACAATATGAACTCAGCGGAGACAGCATGGGCTGTCTATGCAGACAGCCTGTCCACTTCCCCTTCGGTCTACATTCAGACACCGTTTAAAAGTTCGTAAGGTGACCCTACACTGCAACAGTGTAGAAACTGTTGGCATTTTTAGTCATCGGCAAAATATTGCAGGTCCGGTGAATGCCCGTATGTGGTGCCGACGACCAGCCAATCCTTCTGCTGTCTCAAGGAGGCGGAAGGTTTCCCTATGCTATGGCTGTCTCATCTATGCCTTCAAGGAAGACTTCCCATTTCCTATTCCCTAAACGTCCCCCTTCTGGGGCCCCCTTCCAAACTTCCCTGTGGTCACCCCTCCTCAGTCACCTGTCTCGAATTCTTTTGCTGTCCTAGGCTCTGGGTCCCTATTCTGCACCCCATTCTGTTTTCCCTCTACCTCTCTCACTCCACAGTTCTGTGTCTGCCTGCCCTCATCCCACCCCACCTCCTCATCGCCCTCCTCAGAAGTCCACCAAAAATCCCCATTGTTAAAACCTCCTCTCATCCCTCCTTCCCTTCTCCAACCTGACATTTTCCTTCCCAGTTCTGCCCGGTTTTCCCTCCAACTAGTTCTGTCATGTGTGGAGGTTCATCCCCTCCTCGTTCAATACCCATCCCCTGTCCCTCCCAAATTTCTTCCTCTCTACTGCCTCTTCCCAGGTCTTCCCTCCTGTCCCCTCCCAAACCCCTTGGGGTTTCCTCTTCCATTTCTCACCCCCTACTTTGTACAGTCCATAGTCTCCCCCAAATTTTCTCATCCCCTTCCTCCTTCCATCTCTAATGTGGTCCCACATCCGGGAAACTTTGTCTTCTAAATGCTGAAGCTATCCAGAATATATTACGGAGACGGAGCGTTGATGGACACCTTCCCCCCGGTTCCTCCTCCTCTCCTTCTCCGTCTACACCTCTTCCTTCACAACCCCCCTTCTCTTTCCTAAATCCCACTGCCTCCACATGGGACTTTTCTAACCCTCCTAGTCCATATTATTATAATCAAAAAAGCGTAAACCACAGGGTCCTAGTTCAAGTTACCTCTACCTTCAACTTGTATCTTTCTCTTCATAAATCATGGCTTTTTGCAGTTGAAATCCGAGCCTCACGGTCAACGGGTGAGTTGGTGTTGTTCCCCCGTTTTCCCTGTTGGGTCTGTTTACAAAACCCAAATTACACTCCTTTTATCCATTCCTTTTCAGGCGATTTATTATATTCAATGGACCTTTTCCATGGAACCTTTCGAAGTGCTCTTTTATACACTGGTATTCCTTACCATCAACTCTATGTTCATTCTTCTCTATTTCACCAGCCCGTATCCATTGAATAAGTGGTATACACTCTGTTCTTGTATCTCTCCCCCTTCTGGGCATTTTCTATCTCAGATTTTGTTTTTTGCTTTCTTCCTTGCTGCCACCCCTTCTGTTACTTGATGATTTTGATGCACATCATTTTCTCTGGGGGTCCAGTTATTTTGTTAGTTTAATATCTTTATTATACCCCATACCCATCCTGTGGGCGGTAGTAAATGATTACAGAGGTCAAAATTGGTTCATTGACTGGACTCCAAAGTTTTGATAGCTGAACAAGACGGTAATAAACAGATCTGGTCACAA
>WNWK01015200.1:0-48671 GCA_009830355.1 Cherax destructor
TTACTGAAAGCAGTGAAGAGTTTTATGAGGATAGTGAGGCTCAGGTTAGAGTGTAGGAGGGAAGGGGACTATTTCCCAGTAAAAGTGGGCCTTAGACAAGGATGTGTGATGTCACCGTGGTTGTTCAATATATTTATAGATGGGGTTGTAAGAGAAGTGAATGCGAGGGTCTTGGCAAGAGGGGGTAAAAAGATAAAGAAGCAAATACAAAGTGGAGTTGTCACAGTTGCTTTTTGCTGATGACACTGTGCTTTTGGGAGATTCTGAAGAGAAGTTGCAGAGGTTGGTGGATGAATTTGGTAGGGTGTGTAAAAGAAGAAAATTGAAAGTGAATATAGGAAAGAGTAAGGTGATGAGGATAACAAAAA
This sequence comes from Cherax destructor, assembly GCA_009830355.1. Taxonomy (NCBI): domain Eukaryota; kingdom Metazoa; phylum Arthropoda; class Malacostraca; order Decapoda; family Parastacidae; genus Cherax; species Cherax destructor. Next base: position 369 of record WNWK01015200.1, read on the forward strand.
GAATAGGTGACGAAAGATTGGATATCAGATTGGAGGAGAGAGTATGGAGGAGGTGAATGTATTCAGATATTTGGGAGTGGACATGTCGGCGGATGGGTCATGAAGGATGAGGTGAATCATAGAATTGATGAGGGAAAAGGGTGAGTGGAGCACTTCGGAGTCTGTGGAGACAAAGAACCTTGTCCATGGAAGTAAAGAGGGAATGTATGAGAGTATAGTTATACCAACGCTCTTATATGGGTGTGAAGCATGGGTGATGAATGTTGCAACGAGGAGAAGGCTGGAGGCAGTGGAGATGTCATGTCTGAGGTCAATGTGTGGTGTGAATATAATGCAGAGAATTCGGAGTTTGGAAATTAGGAGGAGGTGCGGGATTACCAAAACGATTGTCCAGAGAGCTGAGGAGGGGTTGTTGAGGTGGTTTGGACATGTAGAGAGAATGGAACGAGACAGAGTGACTTCGAGAGTGTATAAATCTGTAGTGGAGGGAAGGCGGGTAGGGTCGGCCTAGGAAAGGTTGGAGGGAGGGGTAAAGGAAGTTTTGGTGCGAGGGGCTTGGACTTCCAGCAAGCATGTGTGAGCGTATTTGATAGGAGTGAATGGAGGCATATGGTTTTAATACTTGACGTGCTGTTGGAGTGTGAGCAAAGTAACATTTATGAAGGATTCAGGAAACCGGCAGGCCGGACTTGAGTTCTGGAGATGGGAAGTACAGTGCCGGCACTCTGAAGGAGGGGTGTTAATGTTGCAGTTTTATAACTGTAGTGTAAAGCACCCCTCTGGCAAGACAGTGATGGAGTGAATGATGATGAAAGTTTTTCTTTTCTGGCCACCCTGCCTTGGTGGGAATCGGCCGATGTGTTAATAAAAATATATATATATATATATATATATATATATATATATATATATATATATATATATATATATATATATATATATATATATATATATATATATGAATGGTTGACAATATCCTCATCTCTCTTGTGAAATCTCCCAGTTCAGGCTGACAGATTTCATTACTTCATGATTGAATCTAAACCTGCCTGACGGAATATGACAGGGAAACATGGTAGTTCTCATATAGAACCTAAAATGGTTTGCCCACCATGTAACTCTCACACAGTGTAGTGCACGTACACTGTGGGTGATCCTACAATTTAGGACGGTTTACCCATAGTGTAAACTCTTATATAGAATGTGTAGTACACTGATTAACCGTATATTGTTACTCTTGTTAAGAATAGTGTAGCTATACACTTCGTGGGTTCCCACATCTATGACCCCTTACACCCAAGACCCCTTACACCCCTGACCCCTTACAACCAAGACCCCTTACACTCCTGACCCCCTCACACCCATGACTCCTCACACGCTCATGTCCTATCACCCCATGACCTTTCACTTGCACGACCCCTCACCTCATGACCTCTCACACCTATAACCCCTTACACCCATGACCCCTCACACCCATGACCCTTTACATGCATGGCCCCTCATACCCATGACACCGTGGCTGTGAAGATATCTTGTTATGGTTGGTGTGTTGCCTGCCAGCTGCCACAGTCTGCTGTAATGGCAGCAACATGCATAGAAAAAGGTGATGGATGTTATGACTGAAGTTTGTTTTGGAAGCATGGAAAGAGGCTAGGAGGACGGGCGGGAGGAGGCAAGGAGGACGGGCGGGAGGAGGCTAGGAGGAAGGGTGTTAGGAGGCTAGGAGGACGGGTGGGAGAAGGCTAGGGGACGGACGGGAGGAGGCCAAGAGGACGGACGGGCAGAATCTTGGAGGACAGGTGGGGAGAGGCTAAGAGAACGGGCGGCAGGAGACCAGGAGGACGGGCGCGGAGAGGCTAGGAGGACGTACTGAACTGGCTACATGCCTGGTCCAGTAACTGGTTTCTGGAGTTCAACCCCCACCAAGTGCAAAGCAGAGGCAACAAATCTCACTCAAGGAAAAGGATCTTATTGTGAATATAACACAGAGCACATCTCCTGAGGAGCGCATCAACCAAGTAACTGCTGCAGAATAAAGGCGTCTAGCAAACCTAAACGTAGCATTCCGGCATCTTATAAAGGAGTCTTTCAGAACTCTGTACACAGTGTACGTCTGGCCTATATTGGAGTATGCAGCACCAGTTTGGAACCCAACCCTCTGTAAGAACGTCAGGAAATTAAAGAAAGTGCAATGGTATGCAACGAGACTAGTTGTGGCATGCAAAGAGTATGTTACAATATATTCGGCGTATGTCACATTCCCATATTGGCTGCTTCCCAACCAGTGAACAGGGTGCTAAGGGTTTAACAATCAACAGGGTACCCGTCGTTAAATCAGTACCTTGGTTCATTGGCCAATCACAGGCAAGCCCGCCAAAACTGAAGCAACGTGGTTCACTTAAGGTAAGCATTGGCAGACTTGCCTACCTGCTGGTTGAGTACGGTGCACTCTCTCTGGCTTCTGCTTTGCCATCTGTTACCGTGGTGTACACTTACTATTCTATCTGTACATATTGTACATACCTGTATATAGTGGGTGAAGGCAAATATACATTATAGTCTACAGCTGAGTTTGTTTACTCCAATTCACATTACGACCAAGTCTCACAGGCCATTTTTACCTATGTTCGTAATACTAGTCCCGGAGCTAAGGGACATGTCCTACGAGAAGAGGTTAAGGGAAATCGACCTGACGATTCTGGAGGACAGGAGCGATAAGGGAGGACATGATAACGACATAAAATACTGAGTAATCGACAAGGTGGACAGAGACAGTTGAAGACTCAGATGAGTCACAGGGATGTTAGGAAGTATTTCTTCAGTCATAGAGTTGTCAGGAAGTGGAATAGTCTGGATAGTGAGGTAGTGGAGGAAGGATCCATACATGACTTTAAGGAGCGGTATGATAAAGCTTAGGGAGCAGAGAGAGAGAGAGAGAGAGAGAGAGAGACCTAGTAACAACCAGTGAATAGGCTGGGCCAGGAGCTGTGACTCGGCCCCTGCAACCACAGGTGAGTACACACACACACACACACACACACACACACACACACACACACACACACACATGTTCCAGAGAGGGAACACAGAAACAAGGGGACACAACTGGAAGCTGAAGACTCAGATGAGTCAAAGGGATGTTAGGAAGCATTTCTTCAGCCACAGAGTAGTCAGGAAGTGAAATAGTCTTGAGAAAGATATAATGGAGGCAGGAACCATACACAGTTTTAAGACGAGGTATGATAAAGCTCATGGAGCAGGGAGAGCAGAGACCCAGTAGCGGACAGCGAAGAGGCGGGGCCAGGAGCTGAGTCTCGACCCCTGCAACTACAATTAGGTGAGTACAATTAGGTGAGTACATTATTAACACTGGTAAACTTTCAACTCTCAAATGTAATGAACAGCTATCTGCATACAACCTACTCCAAAAGTTCACACACATGAAGATTACTGTTACACACGTTCATACACACATACATATACACATACATACATACATTCATACACACATACGTGAATCACGTCAAGGTTAGTTCCACAGCTCAGGGGACTGTCCTACGAAGAAAGGTTCAGCGAAATAGGACTAACAACACTGGAGGACAGAAGGGTTAGAGGAGACATGATAACGACATACAAAATACTGCGGGAATCGACAAGGTAAATAGTGACAGGATGTTCCAGAGAGGGAACACAGAAACAAGGGGGCACAACTGGAAGCTGAAGACTCAGATGAGTCAAAGGGATGTTAGGAAGCATTTCTTCAGCCATAGAGTAGTCAGGAAGTGGAATAGGCTAGCAAATGATGCAGTGGAGTCAGGAACCATACATAGCTTTAAGACGAGAGAAGAGACCCAGTAGCGGACAGTGAAGAGGCGGGGCCAGGAGCTGAGTCTCGACTCCTGCAACCACAATTAGGTGAGTACAATTAGGTGAGTACACACATACACAGTACATTCACTACAACTGGTTATCCATGATTGTATTCTGCTGAGTGTATGAAAATAGTGATTTACTTCAGTCTCCTTTGGCTGTTAGTAAACAAGAGGCTCTACACAAGCAAAATGAACTGCCAAAGCACAAACTAATTCAGAATGTACCTACCCATTGGAATAGCGCTTATTTAGTCTTTGATCGCATGTGTAAACAAAAAAATAGCTGATCTAATGAATTGCTTAGATAATTAACACCTGCCAAATTATATTTGTTGAAAATATTTTACAAAACAACTATGCATCTTGGTTAAATAAATTGTATGGTCACAGAAATACTGCCTCCTGTACCTCCACGTACGGAGGTCACCGCCACACATTTATATACATATACATATGCACACGTACTTATAAATACATCTGCCATACATCTGCATGCGCATATCTACAAAAAAATAACAAGTAAATACACAAATACACATATCTATTCATACGTACACAAATACATACTGATACATGCTATGTAATGTATACATATGAAAGTGCACATTCGAACAGAAATTTATAAACATAAACATACACCTACTCTGTATATTTTGCTGTATTATAATTTTTTGACCACCCTCCAATATTCTTTTTGCTTGCTTTAAATTTTAAATTGATCTAAACTGAATATATCAGCAGTGTGCTTCTACCTTATTCTATATGTTGGTTACACAGTGGAAAAAACACTGACTATGTTTTCCCATCATATTCCATTATACAGGATGGGAATTAAATAAAGTCTTGAAATCTGTCCAACAGAGCTGTGACATCTCAGGAATCCAACGAGGATGTCAACAAATATTTATCAGCTACGGGAGCTTGAGAGGTTTCGTCCCAGCAGAGCTGGAGTTACTATCACTTGGGAATTGCCATTTATCAGCATAGCCTATCCTATACAAATGAGAAATAGAATATTTAGGAATATTTGTACATTATTCCACAGCGGGGGAAAGAGAAATAATACACAGGAGACAGAAAAGAGAAAGAAAGAAGAGAAATTTGGATGACACAATAAATCTAACTATTTATATACGTTTGTAATTAATAATGACCTGTCATTATATGCCTATGAACCTATAACTTGCATTGATCTTATCTGGAGTGGCTTCAGGAAGTCACCGTGCCCGCGGCCGGGTTCCAGACCAGCCCTCGTGGTTGCTGGCCTGATCGATGAAGCTGTTGTTGCCGCCTACCACAATCCAACATATGTTTTGAGGCATCTGTCAAGTTCCGTCTTGAAAACAGCTAGGGGGTTTGTTTAAAACTCCCCCCTTATGCATGATGAGATGGCGTTGAAGAGTCGTGGTCCCTTAACACTTATTGAGTTTTCTCTGTATATTCTTCTCTTCGTTGCATTTCATTGTAGGTATCTTGCACCGTCTTCAAAGTCTTTTGTATCTATAAGTAATAATTTCAGTGTCCAGGTTTAGGACCAATCCCTCCAATATCTTCAAGGTGATTATTATGACATATAATTTTTGCCTAATTTCTACAGAGTACAGTTCTAGGGACTACAAGTAGTCACCATAATTTAGGTTGCCGACTGAGTTTATATCAGCTTTGAAGGTTCTATACATTTTTCAGCTAAGCAATTTCGCCTGCCTTGAAGAGGGCCATTAGCACACATCAATATTCCAGCTTAGAGAGTATGAGTAACTTGACGTTAATTTTATCCACATTATCCTTTTTCTGGCAGTTGCGGTAATAACATTATTGTGCACCTTAACTCAGGATCTTCTGGCATTATCACTCACAAGTCTCTTACATTTGACTTACGTTCTATGGAGTGCTTTGAGTTTGTCTTGTACTCCGATCTTTTTATTTCCATGATGTAGTAGCTGAAATTTGTACTCATTGAACATTATAGTTGTTATCATATAAAACAAAATAGATGCGTCACGTGTGTAATGGGCTGCTACTCTGTTATAAAGCTACATACGTATGTAGTCTGATGAGTACTTGAGTATATACAATTATGTACATACATACATGTCTACAAACACATGGTACTCACAGTACCACCTACAAAAATGCAGCTCCTAATTTATTTTTGTAATATTTTATTCGTTTAACGTGAGAAAAGAGCAAAAGATAGTGAATAGCAATAGAGGGTAATGGATACGCGGTTATATATAGACAATATTATGATTTCTTCTACTTGTTTTTAAATTACTTTTTCACCACTGTTGTTTGAGATATTACTAAGCAACACAGCCTGATTTCTGAATACTAATTATGTAAGGATGGATGGAGAAGTCCAGTATAATAAATAATTTATCAAACATAATCTAGTACAAATGTTGAAACTTATACCTCATAATGTATATGCCATGTTATATCTTATAATGTATAAACCACCTAATATAAAGAAATCCATCCTCATGTACCCTTGTGCTCTTTGTAACTCGTCTAATGACCATATAAACTATTATTGCAAAACAAATTATTGATTTAATTTGTTTAATTTGGTTTAATAATTCTAGTATGTAGACATATAAAACTGTAAATGATCCAAAATTATGAAACTATTATGTATCAAAAATGTCATGTTCAAATTATGTTCAAATTTCATAGCTTAAATACTCAACTATACTTACATTGTAAACTATCTACTATAATTCTTTCCATTTAGCCTCAAAATCCCTTACTTAATTGCTCAATGAGAAATAGTTTACCAAATATAATATAGTACAAATGTTGAAACTTATTCCTCATGTATCCTTATGTACCCTTGTGCTCCTTGTAACTCATCTAATGACCATATAATTTGTTATTGCAACACATATTGTTTAATCTGATTTAATTAATTTTATAAATAAGACAAAGGCATAAAACTATGTTTCAAAAATGTCAGTCTAAATTATTCAAATTTCATAGCTTAAATACTCAACTATACTCATATTGTAAACTATCTACTAAAATTTCTTACCATTTAATTTTAAGTTAATTTTAAGTCTGCCCAAAATGCCCGGCATATTAGGGGCTTTTGGCATGTACACCTCATAACATCTCATAACAAATTGTAACTCTTTGTATCATGTCCAAATAAACTACTATTACTGTTACTATTACTATTACTCCGGCTACCCTATCACTCGTGCTACCACTATCACTCCTGCTACCACCATCACTCTTTCTACCACTATCACTCCTGCTACCACCATCACTCTTTCTACCACTATCACTCCTGCTACCACCATCACTCTTTCTACCACCATCACTCAGGCTACCACCATTACTCCGGCTACCACCATCACTCAGGCTACCACCATCACTCAGGCTACCACCATCACTCAGGCTACCACCATCACTCAGGCTACCACCATCACTCCGGCTACCACTTTTATCACGTATCAACTACAACAAGGCAACGAGAAGGGGAGCATAATTATGTTTGAAAAGTTTCCCACGAAAGTTAAGGGCAGGTGAGATCTAATTACTGTCATTGTGAGAGACCATGGCTGAGAGGTGCGGGGTGAGGGGTGAGGGGTGAGAGGTGCGGGGTGTGGGGTGAGAGGTGAGAGGTGAGGGCTGAGAGGTGAGGGGTGACAGGTGAAGGGTGAAAGATAAGGGAGAAGAAATGAAGAGGGGAGAGGTGGGACATGAGAAGTGAGAGATAAAGGATGAGAGGGAGAGATAAGGAGTGGGAGGTGAGACATGAGTGAGAGGTTACAGCATGGCTGGTAGTAATGTATAGGACCGAATTTTTCCGATTTTCGTACTTGTGAAAAATACCGTTTGGTAATTTCGTTCGCCAACCTTATTTTTTTTTTCGCATCAAACCGTACGGGGAAAAAACAATATTCGTACTTTTTTTTAAGAAATATATTTACAGTTGTGAATCAACTAAATAACTATTGCCGCCTTTGGCTTTTGTTGACTAAGCAATAAGAGAATTTTAATTACTGAATATTAATTGTATCAGTTGTAAAATTGTCTCTTATCTGTCAGTGAAGCTTCCTAAGACACACATACATACACAAACACACACACACACACACACACACACACGCGCGTGATGAGGTATCACAGTGGGCGCCTGTGACGAGCGGTGTACCGCAGGGGTCAGTCCTAGGACCAGTGTTATTCTTGGTATATGTGAATGACATGACGGACGGGATAGACTCAGAAGTGTCTCTGTTCGCAGATGATGTGAAATTAATGAGGAGAATCACATCGGATGAAGACCAAGCAGGACTTCAAAGAGACCTGGACAATCTTGACATCTGGTCTAGCAACTGGCTTCTCGAATTTAACCCCACCAAATGCAAAGAAGACCGCAAGAAGGGCAAAAAAGACCGCTGACAGAGTACAGGCTAGGTGGACAAAGGCTACAAACCTCATCAAAGGAGAAAGACCTTGGGGTGAGTATAACGCCAAGCACGTCTCCGGAAACACACATCAACCAGATAACCGCGGCAGCATATGGGCGACTGGCAAACCTAAGATTAGCGTTCCGTTACCTTAACAAGGAATCGTTCAAGACACTGTACACCGTGTACGTCAGGCCCATACTAGAATATGCAGCACCAGTCTGGAACCCACACCTGGTTAAGCATGTCAAGAAATTAGAGAAAGTGCAAAGGTTTGCGACAAGGCTAGTTCCACAACTCAGGGGACTGCCCTATGAAGAAAGGTTGAGGGAAATAGGACTAACAACACTAAAGGACAGAACGGTTAGAGGAGACATGATAACGACATACAAAATACTGAGGGGAATCGACAAGGTAGATAGTGACAGGATGTTCCAGAGAGGGAACACAGAAACAAGGGGACACAACTGGAAGCTGAAGACTCAGATGAGTCAAGGGTTGTCAGGAAGCAATTCTTCAGCCATAGAGTAGTTAGAAAGTGGAATAGTCTAGCGAACAATAGAGTGGAGGCGGGAACCATACATAGTTTTAAGACAAGGTATGATAAAGCTCATAGAGCAGGGAGAGCAGAGACCCAGTAGCGGACAGCGCAGGAGGCTGAGTCTCGACCCCTGCAACCACAATTAGGTGAGTACACACACAGTCAGTACCGCCAGGTCCACCACCCACACAGACTCCCCAAAACACAGTGTTGGAGAGGAAACTGAAGGTATGGTACACCAACGCTGATGGAATAACGAATAAGTGGGAGGAGTGGCATGAAAGAGTCAAAGAGGCATCACCGGACATCATAGCCCTCACTGAAACCTAGCTCACAGGGATGATAACAGATGCCATCTTTTCAACAGGATATCAGATCCTGAGGAAAGACAGAGGGAACAGAGGGGGTGGAGGAGTGGCACTAATGATCAAAATCCGATGGGATTTTGATGAGCTGGAGAGAGGAGACAGGAGAAGCAAGAGATTACATAGTAGGAATGCTTCAGTCTGGAGGTCCCAGGGTGGTAATTGCAGTGATGTATAACCCACCACAGAACAGCAGGAGGCCAAGGCAAGAGTATGATGAGAGTAATAGAGCAATGGTTGACACACTGGCCGAAGTGGCCAGAAGTGCTCATGCGAGCAGGGCGAAGCTACTGATCATGGGTGACTTCAACCACAAGGAAATCGATAGGGAGAACTTAGAGCCACATGGGGGTCAAGAAACGTGGATGGCTAAGATGATGGAGGTGGTACTGGAAAATTTCATGTACCAACACGTAAGGGACACTACCAGAGAGAGAGAGAGGAGGGGATGAACCAGCGAGACTGGACCTAGTATTCACCTTGAGTAGTGCAGATATTGAGGATATCACATATGAAAGACCCCTTGAGGCCAGTGATCATGTGGTTCTAAGCTTCAAATACATAGTAGAGTTACAAGTGGAGGGGGAAGCAGGGAGAGCTGGACGAACGAAGCCAACCTTCAAGAAAGGGGACTTCGTAGGCATGAAGAACTTTCTGCATGGAGTTCAGTGAGACAGAGCTGGCAGGGAAGTCAGTAAACGAGATGATGGAATATATAACAATAATATGCAAGGAAGCTGAAGAGAGGTTTGTACCCAAGGGTAACAGGAATAATGAAAAAGTAAGGATGAGCCTGAGGTTCACCCAAAGGTGCAGGGAAGCCAAAACCAAGTGTTCTAGGGAATGGAAGTATAGAAGAAAAAGGACACAGGAGAATAAGGAGAGCAGTCATAAAGCCAGAAATGAATATGCACAGGCAAGAAGGGAGGCCCAAAGACAATACAAGAATGACATAGCAGAGAAAGCCAAATCTGACACAAAGCTGTTGTACAGCCACATCAGGAGGAGAACAACAGACAAGGACCAGGTGATCAGGCTGAGGAAGGAAGGAGGGAAGGTCACAAGAAATGACCGCGAAGTGTGTGAGGAGATCAACATGAGATTCAAAGAAGTGTTCACAGAGGAGATAGAAGGGCCCTGAGAGAGGGAACAGAGGCACTATGTGTACCACTAACAACAATATTAAACACATCTATCGAAACAGGGTGACTACCTGAGGTATGGAAGTCAGCAAATGTAGTCCTAATTTTTAAAAAAGGAGACAGACACGAAGCACTAAACTACAGACTAGTGTCACTGACATATATAGTATACAAGGTCATGGAGAAGATTATCAGGAGAAGAGTGGTGGAGCACCTAGAAAGGAATGAGCTTATCAACGACAGCCAGCATGGTTTCAGGGATGGGAAATCCTGCGTCACAAACCTACTGGAGTTCTATGACAGGGTGAAGGCAGTAAGAGAAAGGGGTGGGTAGATTGCATTATCTTGGTCTGTAAGAAGGCGTTTGACACAGTTCCACACAAGAGATTAGTGTTAAAACTGGAGGACCAGGTAGGAATAACAGGGAAGGCACTACAATGGATAAGGGAATACCTGTCAGGAAGACAACAGCGAGTCATGGTACGTGGTGAGGTGTCAGAGTGGGCTCCTGTAACGAGCGGAGAGCCACAGGGATCAGTCCTAGGACCGGTGCTGTTTCTGGTATTTGAGAACGATATGACGGAAGGAATACACTCCGAAGTGTTCCTGTTTGCAGATGATGTGAAGTTGATGAGAAGAATTCAATCGGACGAGGACCAGGCAGAACTACAAAGGGATCTGGACAGGCTGCAGGCCTGGTCCAGCAACTGGCTCCTGGAATTCAACCCCACCAAGTGCAAAGTCATGAAGATTGGGGAAGGGAAAAGAAGACCACAGACGGAGTACAGTATAGGGGCCAGAGCCGACAAACCTCACTCAAGGAAAAGGATCTTGGGGTGAGTGTAACACTGGGCACATCTCCTGAGGCGCACATCAACCAAATAACTGCTGCAGCAAATGGGCGCCTAGCAAACCTAAGAACAGCACTCCAACATTTTAATAAGAAGTCATTCAGGACCCTGTACACTGTGTACGTTAGGCCCATACTGTAGTATGCAAGGCCAGTTTGGAACTCTCACCTAGCCAATCATGTATGGAATCTAGGGAAAGTGCAAAGGTTTGCAACAAGACTAGTCCAGGAGCTAAGGGGTATGTCCTACGAGGAGAGGTTACGTGAAATAGACCTGACGACACTGGAAGACAGGAGAGATAGAGGGGATATGATAACGGCATATAAAATACTGAGAAATTGACAAGGTGGACAAAGACAGGATGTTCCAGCGATGGGACACAGTAACAAGGGGACACAGTTGGAAGTTGAAGACTCAGATGAGCCACAAGATATTAGGAAATATTTCTTCAGTCATAGAGCTGTGAGGAAGTGGGAAAGTCTGGAGACTGATGTAGTGGAGGCAGGATCCATATATCACTTTAAGAAAAGGTATGACAAAGCTCCTGGAGCAGGGGTAGATAGTGGACCTAGTAGAGACCAGTAAAGAGGAGGGGACAGGATCTATGAATCGACCTATGACAGAAGCCACAAATTAGAGTGAAAGTGCACACAAACACACACACACACACACACACAAACGCCCCGATGGCATGGTGGCTAGCGCTCTTGCTCCACGCACGGAGGGCCCGGGTTCAATTCCCGGCGGGGCCGAAACATTTCGAAGCGTTTCGTTACACACACACACACACACACATATATATAACAGGCCTAGTGTCTAATCGACATGTGCCTAGGACAAAATGGTAGCTAACACAGGAGCACACACGCTCACACATACACACACACTCAAAATACTGCCAAGAATAAATAAGGTGGACAGAGACAATATATTCCAGAGATGGGACACAGAAACAAGGGGTCACAATTGGAAGTTGAAGACTCAGATGAGTCAAAGGAATGTTAGGAAGTATTTCTTCAGTCACAGAGTTGTCAGGAAGTGGAATAGTCTGGCAATTAAGGTAGTGGAGGCAGGAACCATACATAGCTTTAAGATGAGGTATGATGAAGCTCATGGAATAGGGAGAGAGAGGACCTAGTAGTGATCAGTGAAGAGGCGGGGCCAGGAGCCGAGTCTCGACCCCTGCAACCACAAGTAGGTGAGTACACACAAACACACACACACGGATATAAGTGGTACTGAAATTCGAATACACAGTAGAGTTACAAGTATAGAGGATAGCAAGAGTAGGATGGGAGAAGCCAAACTTAAAAAGGGTGGGACTACACAGGCATGAGTAACTTCCTGCAAGAGGTTCAGTGGGAAAGAGAATTGGTAGGAAAATCAGTAAACGAAATGATGGACAACAAAATGCACGGAGGCAGAGGAGAGGTTTGGTCCCAAGGGCAACAGAAATAATGGGAATACCAGAACGAGTCCTTGGTTCACCCAAAAGTGTAGGGAGGCAAAAACTAAGTGCATGAGAGAATGGAAAAAAATACAGAAGACAAAGGATCCAGGAAAATCAAGAGATTAGTCGAAGAGCCAGAAACAAATACGCACAGGTAAGGAGGGAGGTCCAGCGGATATATGAAAATGACATAGCTTCAAAAGCCAAATTTAACCCGAAGCTGTTGTATAGCCACATCAGGAGGACAAGAACAGTCAATGTGCAGGTAATCAGGCTGAGGAAGGAAGGAGGGGAGTTCACAAGAAACGACTGAGAAGTTTGTGAGGAGCTCAACATGAGATTTAAAGAAGTATTTACAGTAGAGACAGGGGTACACCAGCAAGTGATGTACGAAATACACTCAACCGAAGAGGAGGTGAAGATGCTCCTAAGTGAACTTGATTCCTCAAAGGTAGTGGGACATCTCTCCATGTGTGCCACTGAAAACAATCTCATTTCGCTGCCCGACCTTGGTCGAGAGCGGGTGCACTGGCAAGGTCCTCTGGTGACCAGTTGACACAACTTTTGTTTCAAAATGGCGGAAACGTACTGCCGTAGGATCAACACTGTGTGTATAGACGTGCTGGTTGGAGCTATCTACACGTCTAATGCCGATGTATTACTGCCTGCCATTCTCCGAAACGCTTATGGGATTCCCACGGAGGATTTATATGGCATTTCGCTAAATGGAGCCACTCAAGTGTTTGAGAAATTTGTGACCAGTGGCACTTATGAACGAGTTGTAGACGCTTAGCAGGAACAGAGAATGGTTGTCTCTGAAGGCTTGGAGGTGAGGTTACGGGACGTTTCGGCAATGTATACTTGGATAAGAATACGTAACTTACCTTTTGAGGCCGATGCAGTAGATGTGAAGAATGTCTTTAAGGCATATGGTGTGATACATGCCACTAACGTTGGGAAGTGGGCCCAGGGTACCTATGCTGAGATGCTCGAGGGGTCATTTAGTCTCAAGATGTCATTGAGGAGACCAATACCATCATATGTCCTCATGCCGGACTTCAGAATGCAAGTCTACATTATGTACGTTGGGCAGGTGCGAACGTGTAGGCTTTGTGGGCAGCCGTTACATATGGCGATGACATGTGATCGACAGGGCCACATGTCCAGCACCAACATGGTGCCGAGCAGCAGGAGCAAAGGGCACCTGCATTGATGACTGGGAACGTAGACTGACAGGCGCCTAAGTCCAAGAGTGAGTAAACCGGTGCTGGCGAGTGACGTCTTGGAGGAAGAAGTAGTGGTGGTGGTGGTATCTTTGCCACCGGTGATGCAACCGGACGTGGAACATGGACCCCTGGATTGTGGGGTGCAGGAGGTGAATGATGTATTGGTGAACTTATCGGGACCTCTCATGGATGATTTGCAGAGGATGCTTGATAGCCCGGTACCGGTGGTGGCCGACTATGTGGAGGGTGACTTCCCAGAGTTGGCGGCAAGGCCGGGTGAAGTGGTGCATGGGCGTGTAAGTAAGGATGCAGGTGAGGGCACGGATGATCAGGTGCATGTCGGATTTGATTGGTGTGGAATCAGTCGAGGTCATGGAGGTAGCGCGGGAGTCCCGCAAGAGATCCAGTGGATCCATGGAGGATGCTGTGTTGACGCCAGGTCAGAGGACCGGTAAGAAAGTATGGGCAAAAGTGGCTAAGGGCAGGGTTAAGGGTAAGGTTATTGCCAGGGAAGGAGGGGGTTATGGTGGGGGAGGACCAGTGCCGAAGCTAGGTGGGTCTAGATTGGTGAAGCATTATGGGAAGCCTCCATTGAAACCTTCAAGTGTCTCAGTATGAATGTTAACTGCCTTCGGGCTGAGGTTAAAAGGTTATGGGTGGAAGCAACTTTAAGGAGAGAGGGGATTGACGTATGCTTCCTACAAGAACATTATTTTAAGTGTGGTAGGGAATTGTTGTTGAGGGATTTCAATTTATTTACGGGAAGTTCAGTGAATCTCAAGGGCGGGGTTGTCGTGGACATTAGGGAGACCAGCCCTTTTCGTATGAGGTCCTGGGAGGAGGTGGGGGATGGGAGGATTGTGAGGGTTGATGAAGTATGGGGAGACATACCTGTTAGTTTCATTGGGGTTTATATGCCTGCAGCCAACGCACGGAGTGTGAAGGAAGCATTTGTAAGTGATTATTTAGTTTATGCTTTAAGGGGATTGCCAGAGGTGGTAATAGTAGCTGGTGATTTGAACTGTTTTATTCGGAAGCGTGACGTAGAGCCTCGAGGGTCGCGATGTGAACTAGCAGTTTTGAGGGATGTGTTGGGAGCGGTGGGAGTAAAAGATGTGGTTGTTAGGAGGGACGCTTTGGTGGAGCATACTTTTTTTTAGGAAGGATATGTGACACGCCTAGATCGGGTTTATGTAACATCAAGTATAAGTGTGGGGGACGTGCGTATTATCGATGTTGGGTTCTTTGATCACCGTGGTGTAGTGGCTGTGTTGAGCTGGGATGGGGCAGTCAAGTATTATCCAGGTCATTGGAAATTGAATGTTAGTTTGTTAAAGAGGGATGGGGATAGGGAAAGTTTTGCAGCCTGGTGGGAGGGGGTGTGGGGGAGAGGTAGAGGGATAGGAGATGTGGTGAGGTGGTGGACATTACAGGCGAAGGCGGTAGTGAGGGATTATTATCGGAGGGTGGGGGTGGAGGAGGCGGGTTATAGGTATGGTTTGCAGCGTTACTTAGAAAGTCAGCTAAGGGCTTGTTATGAAGGGGGAAGGAGGGGGCATCAGGCTGAAATTGGTATTCTACTTGGGAGGTAAAGGGACATTCAAAACGACAGATTCCATGCGATTAGGGTCAGGTGTCAATTGGACGAGGTTTTATGGGATGATAGGCCCTCGGGTACAGTATTGAGGAGGTTTAGGAAACGTAGGAAGTGTATGATTATCTCGTCGTTGAAGGTCGAAGAGGACCTTAGAGGGTATCATAAAGGGCAGGTGTTATGTACAACTGATGGCATGAGTGGGTATACGGGTATTGGTTTCAGCAAAAGTTTAGGAGAATAGGCAGGAGTGAGGCAAGTAGAAGAAACATTTTGGAGGGGATAAGGAAGCATATGGGAGAGGAGGATAAGAAGGGGTTAGGTGGACGTATAACAGTGGAGAAAGGTTGGCAGGCAGTGCAGGGATTAAGGTTAGGGAAGGCACCTGGGGTGGATGGCTTACAATTGTGACCCCTTGTTTCTGTGTCCCATCTCTGGAGCATCCAGTCTCTGTCCACCTTATCTATTCCTCGCAGTATTTTATATGTCGTTATCATGTCTCCCCTAACCCTCCTGTCCTCTAGTGTCGTCACACCGATTTCCCTTAACCTTTCTTCGTAGGACAATCCCCTTAGCTCTGGGACTAGTCTTGTTGCAAATCTTTGCACTTTCTCTAATTTCTTGACGTGCTTGACCAGGTGTGGGTTCCAAATTGGTACTGCATACTCCAGTATGGGCCTGACGTATATGGTGTACAGAGTCTTGAACGATTCCTTAGTGAGGTATTGGAACGCTATTCTTAGGTTTGCCAGACGCCCATATGCTGCAGCAGTTATCTGATTGATGTGTGCCTCAGGAGATGTGCTCGGTATTATACTCACCCCAAGATCTTTTTTCTTGAGTGAGGTTTGCAGTCTTTGGCCACCTAGACTATACTCTGTCTGCGGTCTTCTTTGCTCTTCCCCGATCTTCATGACTTTGCATTTGGCAGGGTTAAATTCAAGGAGCCAGTTACTGGACCAGGCTTGTAGCCTGTCATGTCTCTTTGTAGTCCTGCCTGATCCTCGATTGATTTAATTATTGTCATTAACTTCACATCATCTGCAAACAGGGACATTTCTGAGTCTATCCCTTCAATTATGTCATTCACATATACCAAAAACAGCACAGGTACTTGGATTGACCCCTGTGGAACCCCACTCGTCACAGATGCCCACTCTGACACCTCGTCACGTTCCATGACTCGTTGTTGCCTCCCTGTCAGTTATTCTCTGATCCATTGCAGTGCCTTTCCTGTTACGTGTGCCTGACCCTCTAGCTTTTGCATTAACCTCTTGTGAGGAACTGTGTCGAACGCCTTCTTGCAGTCCAAGAAAATGCAGTCTATCCACCCCTCTCTCCCGTGTCTTACTTACCTTGTCATAAAACTCCAGTAGGTTTGTGACACAGGATTTTCCTTCCCTGAAACCGTGCTGGTTGTCGTTTATAAGCTTGTGTCTTTCTAGGTGCTCCACCATTCTCCTCCTGATGATCTTCTCCATTACTTTGCATACTATACACGTCAGTGACACAGGTCTGTAGTTTAATGCCTCGTGTCTGTCTCCTTTCTTAGAAACTCAGACACGTGCTCTCTCCTCTTCCTCCACCCCTTCCTCTCTTATGTCCTTTCCACTCTTCCTTTTGTCCTTCTACTTTCCATCTTCCTCCACTCTCCCACTCTTCCTCTCCTTTCCTGCTCCACCTCTCCACCTCTTCGTCCGTTCTCACTCACTTCCTTTTCTCCCCTCCTCTTCCACCCCACTATCTCATCTTCCTTCCCCCCCACCCCTCTTCCTTTTCCTGTTGCTCATCCTCCTCCTCCTCTTAACTGCGGGATTCAAGAGTGGGGCTGAGGCTGGTCTTCCCATATGACAGCTTCGTTTATTTTCTAATTATCGTGTCTATTCAGCCAGATGTTGGTGGGTTTCCTGAGGTGGTCGGCTGTGTCGGCGGGGGTGGCAGGGAAGGAGGGTAGGAAGGAGCCAAGGAAGGAGGGAGGGAGTCAGGGAATGAAGGAGGGAGGGAGTCAGGGAATGAAGGAGGGAGGGTGGAAGAAGTATAAGAAAATGGTGAGAGAGAGAGAGAAGGGGGGGAGAAGAAGGGGAGAAATAGAGGATTATAGGTAGGTATACAAGGAGAGAAGAAAGGGTTGAGGGTAATAGAAAAGAAGTAAGGAAGAAAACTAGGGATACAGGGACTGAGGGACGGCGATAGGATTAGAAAGGAAGTAGGCAGGAAGGGAAGGAGGGAGGAGTGAAGAAAGCAGTATAAGAGGAAAGACCACAGTGAACTAGAAAGAGAGTTACTGGTGATGAGTTAGATCTGGTGTTGGCCATAGGAGTACACTTGAAGGACTGCTTGTAGAACCATTACAGACACATTGATAATAAAGACTCACTAGACAATTGTTTTTAGAGTTAGTGTGGGCAGTCTGCGATGCTTATTTGTGACTATATCAGCAAAACTTTGTCCACAGTAGTGTTGCAACTCATGCCTCAAAATTTCATCAATTGTTTTAGAATATTCGTTTTGCACTTCAAATAATTCTTTATTTGTGACATTTGTTTAGCATAATTAAGGACTATATAAGATTTACTAATAATTCGCAATTAGGAGAGCAAACTTAGGATGACGTATTGCTTCCTCCTGGTCTATTGTCAAGTCGTCGTAAGTGAGGCTAGAAGCTACTACCGGAGGAAGTGTGAGGCTAGAAGCCACTACCGGAGGAAGTGTGAGGCTAGAAGCCACTACCGGAGGAAGTGTGAGGCTAGAAGCCACTACCGGAGGAAGTGTGAGGCTAGAAGCCACTACCAGAGGAAGTGTGAGGCTAGAAGCCACTACCGGAGGAAGTGTGAGGCTAGAAGCCACTACCAGAGGAAGTGTGAGGCTAGAAGCCACTACCGGAGGAAGTGTGAGGCTAGAAGCCACTACCAGAGGAAGTGTGAGGCTAGAAGCCACTACCAGAGGAAGTGTGAGGCTAGAAGCCACTACCAGAGGAAGTGTGAGGCTAGAAGCCACTACCGGAGGAAGTGTGAGGCTAGAAGCCACTACCAGAGGAAGTGTGAGGCTAGAAGCCACTACCGGAGGAAGTGTGAGGATAGAAGCCACTACCGGAGGAAGTGTGAGGCTAGAAGCCACTACCGGAGGAAGTGTGAGGCCAGAAGCTGCTACCGGAGGAAGTGTGAGGCTAGAAGCTGCTACCGGAGGAAGTGTGAGGCTAGAAGCCACTACCAGAGGAAGTGTGAGGCTAGAAGCTACTACCGGAGGAAGTGTGAGGCTAGAAGCCCCTACCGGAGGAAGTGTGAGGCTAGAAGCTGCTACCGGAGGAAGTGTGAGGCTAGAAGCCACTACCGGAGGAAGTGTGAGGCTAGAAGCTGCTACCGGAGGAAGTGTGAGGCTAGAAGCTGCTACCGGAGGAAGTGTGAGGCTAGAAGCCACTACCAGAGGAAGTGTGAGGCTAGAAGCCACTACCGGAGGAAGTGTGAGGCTAGAAGCCCCTACCGGAGGAAGTGTGAGGCTAGAAGCTGCTACCGGAGGAAGTGTGAGGCTAGAAGCCACTACCGGAGGAAGTGTGAGGCTAGAAGCTGCTACCGGATGAAGTGTGAGGCTAGAAGTCACTACCGGAGGAAGTGTGAGGCTAGAAGCCACTACCGGAGGAAGTGTGAGGCTAGAAGCCACTACCGGAGGAAGTGTGAGGCTAGAAGCCACTACCGGAGGAAGTGTGAGGCTAGAAGCCACTACCGGAGGAAGTGTGAGGCTAGAAGCCACTACCGGAGGAAGTGTGAGGCTAGAAGCCACTACCGGAGGAAGTGTGAGGCTAGAAGCTGCTACCGGATGAAGTGTGAGGCTAGAAGCTGCTACCGGAGGAAGTGTGAGGCTAGAAGCCACTACCGGAGGAAGTGTGAGGCTAGAAGCTGCTACCGGATGAAGTGTGAGGCTAGAAGCCACTACCGGAGGAAGTGTGAGGCTTGAAGCTGCTACCGGAGGAAGTGTGAGGCTAGAAGCCACTACCGGAGGAAGTGTGAGGCTAGAAGCCACTACCGGAGGAAGTGTGAGGCTAGAAGCCACTACCGGAGGAAGTGTGAGGCTAGAAGCCACTACCGGAGGAAGTGTGAGGCTCGAAGCAACTACCGGAGGAAGTGTGAGGCTAGAAGCCACTACCGGAGGAAGTGTGAGGCTAGAAGCTGCTACCGGAGGAAGTGTGAGGCTAGAAGCCACTATGGAGGAAGTGTGAGGCTAGAAGCTGCTACCGGATGAAGTGTGAGGCTAGAAACCACTACCGGAGGAAGTGTGAGGCTAGAAGCTGCTACCGGAGGAAGTGTGAGGCTAGAAGCCACTACCGTAGAAAGTGTGAGGCGAATGGAGTGGTGGTACTAGTATAACTAGTGAGGTGAAGTGATTACCTTACCGACACCAACAAAGTTCTATTCTGTCATGAAAGAGATCACAACCATACTATTAACTGGTCCTCTGTTAAAAGTATCTACCCTCCAAAGACGCCGTCTTATCCCTTTATACACAACCTTCCTAACATGAATCTTAGTCCCAGCTTTGCTTCTCTAGATTTTAATTTTAACACTTCGGCCGTTTCTCATCGAGGCAGGATGACCCAAGAAAGAAGACGCCCTTTCATCATCACTCACTCCATCCTGTCTTGCCAGAGGCGTATAGATACTGCAGTTCCAAAATTGCAACATATCTCCACCCCTCTTTCAGAATGCAGGTACTGTACTTCCCACCTCCAGGCTTCCCTAGATGTACTGACTAATGTTCTAATCTTCAGAACACTCGTGACTTCACCTGACCTTTGCTTCCTCTTCTCTTTTCCTCTTGACCTGTCTTCTGCATTTCATTTGCCTTTCCACTCTTCCGACTTTCCACCTTTGTCAATCTTTTGCTTTCTTAGCTTGAGCCAGTAGGGCCTACTGAAATTCTTCTTTGCCCCTGTGTGACAGGTGTTAGTGTTGAGATGCTTCAGTCTTCACCTCCTTGAAATGTGGTTCACTTTGATTACTCTTTAGTCCTGCCAAGCATGAGTCAGTAGATCTCTTGCAGTGTTTTCGAGTTATTTTGCTATATAACTACTGCTGCTGCTATTACTACTATTTCTTTCACTGTTACTACGCTCTCTACGTACTTTTACTGCCAGAAGTACTTGTAACCAAGCCTAGCCACTACAACATCAGTCAGTCTGTTTACATTGCAAGTTGCTCCATAAACATACTTATCTACGTTCATGTTATCATAGTGGGTTATAGATCTACTCAGGCTTCTAATTGCATTCCTATAACATTCATTTTCATTATTTACTTCTCTACTAATATTATTCTTAATGCTAGACACAGATATACCAAAGTTATATTCTTCATTCTCCTTCAGGGTGCTCTTCTTGTGTAATGGGATCTACAGCAATTGTGAATTAATTTTGTTCCTGAATGTTTGAGTATCTATACCTGGCTTCTCCAATAAGCATGTTGTTAGTCATTATGTGAGTCAAGAACATTCAGTGATGACATAGAATCAGTAATGATTATAGAGTCAAGCTCAGTGTCATTTGGGCAGTTGCTTTAACAAGTGATTTATGGAAGGGATTAATAACAATGAGCTTCCTGGGAGGGGCTTGCAGGTATGTGTGTATAACAGTGTATATAACAGTTATGTGTGTATATAACAGTGTATATAACAGCTAGGCGAGAAATTTTTTCTTGAGCAGTTGCTTTAACAAGTGATTTAAGGAAGGGATTACTAGCAATGCGCTTCCTGGAAAGGGCTTGCAGGTATGTGATATTAAATGAACACATCTTCCTTGGAGGGGTGAAATGCTCTTGTTGTCTACAGTGATACAGTTCATGCAGGTTATAAAACTTAATGTAATTGCATGTTTTCACAATTGATTTAGATATGTGTGTATTAACTTCGACATTTAGTAAGATTCATTGTGACAGTGTTTGGTTCATTTCTTAACATTCTAATACCGAGTACAGTGTTAATTTCAAAAATCCTATCACTGATACTAGAAATACCAAGCTCCTTCCTCATATTAAGAACCTTTGTAGATTTGGGACAGCCAAGAATAATTCTTAGAGCTTCATTCTGCATTAACTCCAAGGGTCGGAGAGAACCTTCTCTAGCTAATATCAATATGGGAGCAGCATAATCAATTAAGACCTAACATAGGCTATGTTAATGAAAATAAGATACCAGATATACTAAACAAATTTCCTAATTTTGCCTTAACAGATATGTGAACTGTAGATATAAATCCAAATGTACTCCTGTTAACCCTTTTTGGGGCCTAGTTCCTTGACCGTCTGTGTATCCATGTGCTCTTACGCTACCCTCCACAGGATGGACATGGGGTGCACAATAAACTAACCACTTCGATGGCAAAATCTAAATCAAAATCTAATCTACTTTTAGTTCTTCCACTCCTTCAACAACTTTTGCGCTACTACTACTAAAAATAATAATTCTTTCACTACTACTAATGCTACTTCCTATTATTTCTACTTCTACGGCTCCTGTTTTTGCTACTATTATTGCTATTTGTACGACGACCAGCACTTCTACAATTATCCACTACTACTAATACTGCTAAGATTACGACCGCAAACACTACTTCTACTACTAGAACCACTACCACAACTGCTATTACTATACCACAACTACAACAACAACAACAACTATTATTACTACTATAACTCCCTTCTTCCCCAGCTCATTCCCATAACTTCTGTCCATCTCTCATTTTCTCACCTCAGTTGTGACCTGACAATTGTCCAGGAGGGACTAAAATGTCGTCAAAATGGTTCTCTCCTAAGTACGGGTTTTTGCTGAGTATTCACTTGCTCTCTGTTGTATAAGCGGAGAACGGATTACTTATTTTGCGTTTTTTCTTCATAGGATTTATTCCTTTTTGACGATTAGATTTTTGGGGCTCATTTCTGAGCCTTCTTTTACGTAAATTGGGGATCGGCACGGACAGCATATTCAGTGTGCCTTATAGAGTAAATATTATTACTGAAGTTTATACTCGAGAGTTCTAGTTAAAAAATCTTGTATTCTGCTTACTTAGCTGCTCACAGGTTGATTTTTTTTCTTTTAGCGATGGTAAGGTCACTCCTGATCACTACTACGAAGTCCTCTTTTGTTATTGTGGTTTGTGGGTTTCCAATGCTACGGCATTACCATCTTGCTGTGTAGAGACCATCATCATTTGTGTTTTCTCAGGAGCAAACGTTACCTGCCATCGGTTTCCACGATGGTAGGTACAGTCGTCTGCACATGCATGGGATTCTGGGATGAGATGAAGAAGGTCATTGAAGTAGACATTCTATAACAATGGCCCAAGCACGCTTCCCTGTGGAACACTTGCCGCAGTAGGATGTCTTGCTAACTCTGTTCCATTGACAACTACACTGAGAGACCTACCTTGACGGTAATCACTGAGGAGACATAGTGTAGAGCCTGCAATTCCCAGTGCTTGCAGTTTTGCCAAGAGTCTCTCGTGCCACACTCGGTCGAAAAGACGAACAATGTTCAGTGCTACCACACAGCTGACCTTGGAGTCATCCAGTGACTGTTGCCACTTACTGGAGAGGTTTAACAACAGATCAGCAGCAGAATAACCTTTTCTGAAGCCATATTGACGGTCCCAAAGTAGTGAGTGGTAGTCAAAAACCTCTGTCATTTATCGTGAGATTGTCTCAAGGATCTTGCCAGTGACTGACAGGAGTGACACTGGTCGGTAGTTGCTGATTTCTGCTCTGCTCTGTTTTTGCCATTGTTCCTGGTTTTATCCTTATTTACATAGTGCCCCTTTCCATATTCAGAGACCCCCCTCATATGTCGTATAGAAGCCGAAGAATGTTTCAAAAAGAGACAAAAACATTAATGAAAAACCACGCGCGGCTGTCATTATTTATCAATCTCCACTGAGAAGATCCCAACGAAATCGCTACCAAAACCGTCACAGAGTAAGAGGATTGACCCTGGCAATCCCGCCGAACTCCGCCAAATACTCTTGGGAAATTTTTGTGAAAGCTGCCTCCTTCTTTAAGGTCGATTGAAAACGATCACATGGTGGTCTGTATCGACGTTTAAAGTTTCCAATTTCTATTCAGCTTTACTGATGAGATGCTCACACTGAGTCGAGACCCACAAGGATTAATTATATAAAGCAAAATATATTTTCAATCTTTAATGCTAATATTTCCGTTATTTTTTATCAGGCATATAACTGAAGATTATTTTTTGTTGTCATTATCGACAATACATTGTTAAAGTATTGTATCATAACATTTATGGCATACAGTCCATGTTTAAGGTAATATATCATAGCACTGATGGTATACAATACATTAAGGTACTGTATCATAACACTGATGGTATACAGTACATTATTAAGGTACTGTATCATAACATTAATGGTATACAATACATTGTTAAGGTACTGTATCATATCATTAATGGTATACAGTACATTATTAAAGTACTGTATCATACCAATTTTAGTATAAATTACTGACAAGTAGTTGAAATAAGACACTGTTTAAAACTTTATTGTAAAATCTTTATTGTCGAAATGTTTCTCCTGTGCAGTAGACTTCTTCAGTCGAATATAAAGGCGACTTTTATAACGAAGACAGTGGATGAATTGCTTAACAAATTATTGGCTTGGTCTCCACTGCTGCACGTCACATCTGCGTCAGTATAAGTCTCCATCCTCAAGCCTCTGCGACTGAACACCTTCAATCAGAGCTAAGGGTCTGAGCACCTTCAATCAGAGCTAAGGGACTGAACACTTTCAATCAGGGCTAAGGGACTGAACACATTCAATCAGAACTAAGGGACTGAACACCTTCAATCAGGGCTAAGGGACTGAACACCTTCAATAACAGGGCTAAGGGACTGAACACCTTCAATAACAGGGCTAAGGGAATGAACACCTTCAATCAGGGCTAAGGGAATGAACACCTTCAACAAGGGCTAAGGGTCTGAGCACCTCATTCAGGGCTAAGGAACTGAACACCTTCAATAACAGGGCTAAGGGACTGAACACCTTCAATAACAGGGCTAAGGGACTGAACACCTTCAATAACAGGGCTAAGGGACTGAACACCTTCAATAACAGGGCTAAGGGACTGAACACCTTCAATAACAGGGCTAAGGGACTGAACACCTTCAATAACAGGGCTAAGGGACTGAACACCTTCAATAACAGGGCTAAGGGTCTGAACACCTTCAATAACAGGGCTAAGGGACTGAACACCTTCAATAACAGGGCTAAGGGACTGAACACCTTCAATAACAGGGCTAAGGGACTGAACACCTTCAATAACAGGGCTAAGGGTCTGAACACCTTCAATAACAGGGCTAAGGGACTGAACACCTTCAATAACAGGGCTAAGGGACTGAACACCTTCAATAACAGGGCTAAGGGACTGAACACCTTCAATAACAGGGCTAAGGGACTGAACACCTTCAATAACAGGGCTAAGGGTCTGAACACCTTCAATAACAGGGCTAAGGGTCTGAACACCTTCAATAACAGGGCTAAGGGTCTGAACACCTTCAATAACAGGGCTAAGGGTCTGAACACCTTCAATAACAGGGCTAAGGGTCTGAACACCTATCTCCAGTATAAAAGTTCTCTCTGTATTTGACTGAATTATTATTATTATGGGGGAGCGCTAAACCTGTATAATTATACAGCGGGAAAAGGGAAAGGCTGGACCTCAGAAAGCATTCAGATTTAATTCAGGGAATTGGAGCATTCAAGTGAAGAGCTCTGCTACTCAGAGGCAACTTTTTTGGCAATAAAGATGCCTAAGTGTTTCACTTGTACCTTATCAACAAGTAAGGTGCCTGCACATAGAGGGGTTGTGCCTTTTTCCAGGGGTCATTGAAACTTTTATGCCTGCCCATTTCCGACAAACATCCATTGAATGAAAGATGGTGAAAGTGTTTCCCTTTTTTATGGTCGCTCTATGAGCGAAACACAGCGGTCGATGTGGTAAAGACAATCATATTAACAATAAATGTCCAGAATATACTTAAATCATAACTATGTTACTTTTATGTATTATATGTAGATTAAGCAGTCCCCCTTCCCCTTCACCCCCCCCCTTCCCCCGAGGCTGTACCAAGAACTATCAGAGATGAAAGAAACTGAACTGAAACTAAAATGGAATGAACAGAGATGCAGCCGACAGAGATTAAACTAACGTAGATGGAGGAAACGGAAATAAACAAAGGACGAAACTAAACGATAGTAAAAAAAAAAGACGTGAAACAGGGATGGAATGCAAGGAGATGACACTAATAGAGATTGAACAAAGATGGAATAGAAATGGAACTATCAGAGAGGAAACTAACAGGGATCGCAGTAACGGAGATTGCATTAATACAGATGAAAGGAACTAACAAATATATCAAATGGAACTAAATGAGATGGAACGAGGAGTAATGTAATTAAAAGAGAAGGAACCAACAGAGATGGAACTAACAAAAGGTGAAACTAACAGTGGAATGTGCAAAGAAGTAACTAAAAGGAATGGAACTAATATAGATGTTACTAAAATGAATGGAACTAATATAGATGTTACTAAAATGAATGGAACTAAGAGGGAAGGAACTGGCAGATGGAACAAACAGATGAAACTAACGGAGATGGAGCTAATAGAGCTGGAACAAAGACAGCTCTAGTAAAGAGGTAACCAACAAAGAATAAACAAATGGTACTAAAAGATGGAACTAACAACGATGAAAGTAGCAGATGGAACTAACAGAAGGCGCTAACAAACATGAAACTACCAGATGGAAAAAGCAGGTATAGAACAGAGATGGAACTAAGTAGTGGAACTATCCGAGATGGAACTATCAGAGAGGGAACAAATCAGAAAAGAAATTAATGGATACGTAACTAAATGATAGAACTATTAAACTGAGAACTAACGGAAATGGAACAAAGAAAAATAATTAAAATAGAATGAACTTAATAAGGGGAAACTGAAGGATATGAAACCAATGAAGATGTGCATAATGGACTGGAACTAACGGAGGCACAGCATAATGGACTGGAACTAACTGAGACACAGCATAATGGAGTGGAACTAACGGAGGCACAGCATAATGGACGGCAATTAACGGAGGCACAGCATAATGGACTGGAACTAACGGAGACACAGCATAATGGACTGGAACTAACGGAGGCACAGCACAATGGATGGCAACTAACGGAGGCACAGCATAATGGACTGGAACTAACGGAGACACAGCATAATGAATTGGAAATAACGGATACACAGCATAATGGACTGGAACTAACGGAGACACAGCATAATGGACTGGAAGTAACAGAGGCACAGCATAATGGACTGGAACTAACGGAGGCACAACATAATGGACGGGAACTAACAGAGGCACAGCATAATGGACTGCAACTAACACAGACACAGCATAATGGACTGGAACTAACAGAGGCACAGCATAATATACGGGAACTAACGGAGGCACAGCATAATGGACTGCAGCTACCGGAGACACAGCATAATGGACTGGAACTAACGGAGACACAGCATAATGGACTGGAACTAACATATACACAGCATAATGGACTGGAACTAGCGGATACACAGCATAATGGACTGGAACTAACGGAGGCACAGCATAATGGACTGGAACTAACGGAGGCACAGCATAATGGACTGGAACTAACGGAGGCATAGCATAATGGAGACTGGAACTAACGGAGACACAGCATAATGGACTGGAACTAACGGAGACACACCATAATGCACTGGAACTAATGGAGACACAACATAATGGACTGGAACTAACGGAGACACAACATAATGGACTGGAACTAACGGGGACACAGCATAATTGACTGGAACTAACGGAGATACAGCATAATTGACTGCAACTAACGGAGGCACAGCATAATTGATTGGAACTAACAGAGGCACAGCATAATGGACTGGAACTAATGGAGGCACAGCATAATGGACTGGAACTAACAGATACACAGCATAATGGATTGGAACTAACAGAGGCACAGCATAATGGACTGGAACTAACGGAGACACAGCATAATGGACTGGAACTAATGGAGACCCAGCATAATGGACTGGAACTAACGGAGGCACAGCATAATGGACTGGAACTAATGGAGACACATCATAATGGACTGGAACTAACGGAGACACAGCATAATGGACTGGAACTAATGGAGACACAGCATAATGGACTGGAACTAATGGAGACACAGCATAATGGACTGGAACTAACAAAGACACAGCATAATGGACTGGAACTAACAGAGACACAGCATAATGGACTGGAACTAACGAAGGCACAGCATAATGACTGGAACTACACAACACAGCATAATGGACTGGAACTTACGAAGGCACAGCATAATGGACTGGAACTAACGGAGACACAGCATAATGGACTGGAACTAACGGAGAAACAGAATAATGAACTGGAACTAACAGAGACGCAGCATAATGGACTGGAACTAATGGAGACACAGAATAATGAACTGGAACTAACAGAGACGCAGCATAATGGACTGGAACTAACGGAGAGACAGCATAATAGCAGAACTAAGGAGGCACAGCATAATGGACGGAACAACGGAGACACATATATGGACTGAACTAACGGAGACACAGCAATGGACTGGAATAAGGAGACACAGCACAATGGACTGCAACTAACGGAGACACGCATAATGACTGCAACTAAGGAGGCACACATAATGACTAACTAACGGAGGCAAGCATAATGACTGGACTAACGGAGCAACATAATGGCTGGAACTAATGGAGGCACATCATAATGGACTGGAACTAACGGAGGCACAGCATAATGGAAATAACGGAGCACACATAATGACTGGAACTAACGGAGACACACATAATGGCTGAACTAACGGAGACACAGCACAATGGACTGCTAGACTAAAGCATAAGGGCAGAACTGACGGAGAAACACAGCATAATGGGCAGAAACAACAGACACAGCAAATGGCTGGAATAACGGAGCACAGCATAATGGCTGGAACTAACGAGCACACATAATGGACTGGAACTAAGGAGACACATAAGTGGAAATAAGGAACACAGCATAATGACTGGAACTAACGGAGACACAGCATAATGGGCTGGAACTAACGGAGACACAGCATAATGGACTGGAAGTAACAAAGGCACAGCATAATGGACTGGAACTAACGGAGGCACAGCATAATGGACTGGAACTAACAGAGGTACAGCATAATGGACTGGAACTAACACAGACACAGCATAATGGACTGGAACTAACGGATGCACAACATAATGGACGGGAACTAACGGAGGCACAGCATAATGGACTGCAACTAACACAGACACAGCATAATGGACTGGAACTAACGGAGGCACAGCATAATATACGGGAACTAATGGAGGCACAGCATAATGGACTCCAGCTAACGGAGACACAGCATAATGGACTGGAACTAACAGAAACACAGCATAATGGACTGGAACTAACGGAGGCATAGCATAATGGACTGGAACTAACGGAGACACAGCATAATGGACTGGAACCTATGGAGACACAGCACAACGGACTGGAACTAATGGAGGCACATCATAATAAACTGGAACTAACAGAGGCACAGCATAATGGGCTGGAACTAACTGAGACACAGCACAAGTGACTGCAACTAACGGAGACACAGCATAATAAACTGCAACTAACAGAGGCACAGCATAATTGACTGGAACTAATGGAGGCACAGCATAATGGACTGCAACTAACACAGACACAGCATAATGGACTGGAAATAACGGAGGCACATTATAATGGAACTAGGAACTAACTGAGAGACACAATGCTATAACTGGGCACAGATAACTAAACGGAGACACAGCACAATGGACTGGAACTAACGGAGGCACATCATAATGGACTTGAACTAACGGAGACACAGCATAATGGGCTGGAACTAACGGAGACACAGCATAATGGGCTGGAACTAACGGAGACACAGCATAATGGACTGGAACTAACGGAGACACAGCATAATGGACTGCAACTAACAGAGGCACAGCATAATGGACTGCAACTAACACAGACACAGCATAATGGACTGGAACTAACGGAGGCACAACATAATGGACGGGAACTAACGGAGGCACAGCATAATGGACTGCAACTAACACACAGCATAATGGACTGCAACTAACACAGACACAGCATAATGGACTGGAACTAACGGAGGCACAACATAATGGACGGGAACTAACGGAGGCACAGCGTAATGGACTGCAACTAACACACAGCATAATGGACTGGAACTAACTGAGTCACAGCATAATATACGGAACTAATGGAGGCACAGCATAATGGATTGCAGCTAACGGAGACACAGCATAATGGACTGGAACTAACGGAGACACAGCATAATGGACTGGAACTAACGGAGACACAGCATAATGGACTGGAACTAACGGAGACACAGCATAATGAACTGGAACTAACGGAGACACAGCATAATGGACTGGAACTAACGGAGGCACAGCATAATGGACTGGAACTAACGGAGGCACAGCATACAATACAGGAACAAATGGAGACATAGCATAATGGACTGGAACTAATGGAGACACAGCATAATGAACTGGAACTAACGGAGGCACAGCATAATGGACTGTAACTAATGGAGACACAGCATAATGGACTGGAACTAACAGAGACACAGCATAATGGACTGGAACTAACGGAGACACAGCATAATGGACTGGAACTAACAGAGGCACAGCATAATGGACAGTAACAAAGGGAGACACAGTATATTGGACTGGAACTAACGGAGACACAGCATAATGGACTGGAACTAATGGAGACACAGCACAATGGACTGCAACTAACGGAGACACAGCATAATGGACTGCAACTAACGGAGGCACAGCATAATTGACTGGAACTAACGGAGGCAGAGCATAATGGACTGGAACTAATGGAGGCAGAGCATAATGGACTGGAACTAATGGAGGCAGAGCATAATGGACTGGAACTAATAGAGGCACATCATAATGGACTGGAACTAACGGAGGCACAGCATAATTGACTGGAAATAACGGAGACACATCATAATGGACTGGAACTAACGGAGACACAGCATAATGGACTGGAACTAACGGAGACACAGCACAATGGACTGCTAGTAACGGAGACAGCATAATGGGCTGGAACTGACGGAGACACAGCATAATGGGCTGGAACTAACGGGGTCACAGCATAATGGGCTGGAACTAACGGAGACACAGCATAATGGGCTGGAACTAACAGAGACACAGCATAATGGGCTGGAAAAAACGGAGACACAGCATAATAGGCTGTAACTAACGGAGACACAGCATAATAGGCTGGAAATAACGGAGAGACAGCATAATGGACTGAAACTAGCGAAGGCACAGCATAATGGACTGGAACTAACGGAGACACAGCACAATGGACTGCAACTAACGGAGACACAGCATAATGGACTGCAACTAACGGAGGCACAGCATAATTGACTGGAACTAACGGAGGCAGAGCGTAATGGACTGGAACTAACGGAGGCACATCATAATTGACTGGAACTAACGGAGGCACAGCATAATGGGCTGGAACTAACGGAGGCACAGCATAATGGGCTGGAACTAACGGAGTCACAGCATAATGTGCTGGAACTAACGGAGACACAGCATAATGTGCTGGAACTAACGGAGACACAGCATAATGTGCTGGAACTAACGGAGACACAGCATAATAGGCTGGAACTAACGGAGACACAGCATAATAGCGTGTAACTAACGGAGACACAGCATAATAGGCTGGAACTAATGAAGATACAGCATAATGGGCTGGAACTAACGTAGACATAGCTACAACAATTGAAACTATCAGAAATGGAACACAAAAAAAAATTATACTAAAATAAACAATTATCAGAGCAGTAAATAAAAAATGATACTAATGGAGGTGAAAATAAAAGAATTAAGTATATGAAGACATAATGAAGAATGTACTCAGATGATTCCCTAGTTTCTTGAAGTAACTGTAGCTGGTCTGATTACTATTATTATAACAAAGTTTTAAACCCTTGAGAGTCGTAGATGGGCTGAGAATACCAACTAGATGTTGATTTAAGCAGAAAAGTAAGACTGAAAAGTTTCGTAGCTTGATTATCTTTATTTTAGAGGCAACACATTATCTGAATAAATTTTTCAATTATTGCTTTTGTGTTTTTCACCCTGAAGTCGTATTACCTCGTCTTTGACGTAGGGAAAGTCTTAATATGAGTGAAACACGAGAGGAGAGAGATGCTGCGAGTTTGAGAGAGTAAGATGAAGTGAGCAGACGCCAGGCTGTGTCTCCTGAGTATTTATGACACAGAAGCAGATTAGAACCCTTATTAACTAACAGCTATGTTTTCACATGTGAACGAAACTTAATAAAGAATCCATATTCCTTCTGTGTCTCATTTGTCCATGTACTCCCGCAAGTCTGTCAGTCTTATATGCGCAGGTTATTAAAGCGTGGACTGCTTAACTTCATCTAGGGCACAGATGGCATCAGAAATAAATGCAAGCATGATACATAATCATAATGACTTAAATAATGATGATTAAGAAAATGACAGATTAGATTTTTTTACCGAAGTGGCTAGTTTATTGTGCACCCCATATCCATCCAGTGGACGGTAGCGCAAGAGAATATGGATAAACAAAAGTCATAGTAATTAGGTCTCAAAAGGGTTAGCAGGAGTACATCTGGATTTATATCTACAGTTATATTAAGCAAATTTAGATATAAGCAAATTTCTTAAATTTGCTTAGTTTATCCGGTATATTATTAATGAAAATAAGACGTGTTGACATGTCCTATAGGTTATTATACTGTATCTCTAAATTCCTCAATAAGTGGACAATTAACCACAGTGTTCAAGATAGTGACCATAGGGTAGGCCACATGCTTTGCATTTGGTTTGGTCATTGTGTCTGCCAGACTGCCAGAAGTACTTATAACCAAGCCTAGGCCTGGCCATTACAACATCAGTGAGTTTGTTCACATTGCAAGTTGCTCCATAAAGGTACTTATCTTCGTTAATGTTATATTGGGTTATAAATCTACTCAGGCTTCTAATTGTATTCTTTGAACATTCAGTTCCATTAATTTCTTCTGTTATTCCTAATGCTAGACACATATACCAAAGTTATACATTTTCCTTCAGGGTACTTTTCTTGGCTAACATGAAGGAGTAAACCAATGTGTGATGGAATCTATAACAATTATACATTAATTCCCTTATCCCGGATTTGAGTATCTATACCTGGCTTCTCCAGTGAGCATGTTGTTAAGAGTCATTATGAGAGTCAAGAGCCTTCAGTGATGACAAACAGTAATGATAGTCAAGCTTAGTGTCAAAAGTTAACTTTAGAGCCATTACGATGTTAAACAATTCAGTTTGCAGTGTAAATACCCAGTTAATTCTTATGCCTAACGCAAAGTTGCTATAGTTCTAGACTGGGGAGGTGGCAACAAGACCAGATTCAGCCCTGCCAGTAGACTCCTGCTGTGATTTATCAGTATATAACCTGTGATAAATTATTACTATCAGGCGAGAAATTTCTTAAGCAGTTGCTTTTACAAAGGATTTAAGGAAGGGGCTTTCAGGTATGTTATAATAAATGAACACATCTTCCATGGAGGGGTGAAATGCTCTTGTGCAGTTAGTGCAAGTTATAAAACTTATTTCATGTTTTCCACAACCCATTTTGATCTGAGTATTTACTTTAGACATTTAGTGAAATTCATAGTGACTCTCTGGTTCATTTCTTAACATTGTAACACTAAGTACAGTGTTAATCTCAATCTTGTCACTGATATTAGACACACCAAGCTGTCCCATTGCTATCAAGCTTGGTATTTATGGGTCATCCAAGAGCAATTTTGAGGGCTTCATTATGCGTTAACTCGAAAGAGTCTGAGAGAACTTCCCCTAGCTAATATCAGTTTGGGAACAGCATTATCAATTAAGGACCTCATTGGCAATGTACATCTTTCTCATCATTCTCACACTAGCACCATAGTTGGGGTTGTAGCTAGCAACAGCTTTGAGAACATTTAGTCTATCTTTGCTTTTTACTATAAGTATTTAATATACTTAACGTACCTAATGTTTTCACTCTGCAAGTAGATGGTGGGGTCAGAAGCTATAACTGCCCTTTCAGACCCCAAAAGAGTATCTGAAGGCACCATTCCTCATGAAAAGAAGATAGAATAAATAACTAGAAAATGAAAAAAAAATTGACAATAATTTAAAATATATTTATAAAAAATTAAAACAAACATTATATGTTCATAATTGAAGCAAATAATGAAAAATAAAATTCATAAATTTTGTTAAACAAGGGTAACAAGGGTAACAAGGGTAACAAGGGTAACAAGGGTAACATAGATGGTATTCCGATGTGCCGGTGGTTGTGGTAAGTAAGTATCCAGTAGTTGTTTAACATGCAATAGGCTGGTAGCGTAATCAATGGAAGTCCTTTGCAGGGCGTTGAAGGTCACAGATGATCACTTACAAAGGGGAAGTGACACACTGCCATGTTCAGTTTGATCTATTACATAGATCAAACTGCCTGACTTGACTCGCCAGTGTCGAGTAACAGTGAGATCGAGGCTTAAATAAAGAGCCTAACAAAAAGATACAGACCCGGACCAGTAGTTACTCAAGATAAGTAGAGTGAACTGAGTACTTACAGACGTGATGGGAGCAAACAACCAAGTAACGTCAATTCGTCACGAGGGTTCCATCTCAACTACCCCCGGGTGGAGAGAGGGGAGGGGGGGGTAGAAGTAACGATACACACCTTGCCGAACAAACATTTAACCAATTATACCACCACCACCACCACCACCACCACCACCACCACCACCACCACCACCACCATCACCACCACCACCATCACCACCACCATCACCACCATCACCACCACCACCACCATCACCACCACCACCATCACCACCACCACCACCACCACCATCACCATCACCACCACCACCACCATCACCACCATCACCACCATCACCACCACCCCATCACCACCACCACCACCACCACCATCACCATCACCACCACCACCACCATCACCACCATCACCACCACCACCCACCACCCCATCACCACCACCACCACACCACCATCACCACCATCACCACCACCATCACCACCACCACCATCCACCACCATCACCACCACCACCACCACACCACCATCACCACCACCACACCATCACACCACCACCACCACCACCATCACCACCACCACCACACCACCACCATCACCACCACCACCACCACCACCATCACCACCACCACACCACCATCACCACCACCACCACCACCACCATCACCACCACCACCACCACCACCACCATCACCACCATCACCACCATCACCACCACCCACCACCACCACCACCACCATCACCACCATCACCACATCACCACCACCACACCACCATCACCACCATCACCACCACCACCATCACACCACCACCCTCACCACCATCACCACCATCACCACCATCACCACCACCACCACCACCACCACCATCACCACCATCACCACCATCACCACCACACATCACCCACATCACCACCATCACCACCACCACCACCTCACCACCACCATCACCACCACCACCATCACCATCACCACCACCATCACCATCACCACCACCATCCCCACCACCACCACCACTCATTCATGCTTCTACTCTTATCTAAGGAACTTTGCCTTCATATTGGGGATGTTGTTTGTCATTATCTTTGTTTGAAATGAAGATATGCTTAGTAAAAGAAGCGCTTTTAGGGAAAAACGTTCCTATTTGTATCAACACCTGTGTTGATTCCTCACAAACTGTGTGCAACAGATTTCTAGATTTAGGTTAGGCTAGGTTAGATTAGGTTATGTTAGGTTGGGTTATGTTAGGTTAGGCTAAGTTAGATGAGGTTATGTTAGGTTAGGTTAGGCTAGGTTAGATGAGGTTATGTTAGGTTGGGTTATGTTAGGTTAGGTTAGGCTAGGTTAGATGAGGTTATGTTAGGTTGGGTTATGTTAGGTTAGGTTATGTTAGGTTAGGTTAAATGAGGTTATGTTAGGTTGGGTTATGTTAGGTTAGGTTACATTAGGTTAGGTTAGGTTACACTGCCTTCTGTCAATAAAAGTTAACCACTTTTAATATAACTCAAAGGTAATATATGAAATATAAAATATAGGATACAATTTTTTTTCTCGTGAGAATAGAAAACGAGGAGTCATCGAGGTCAGTTGTCAACCTACGTCACATAATCACTGATTAAGACATTTGAGTGTCTCAGGAAGACACACTAACATGTGTTTTCTGCTGTCGGCAGTATTGATGGTGATGATGGTCATGATGATGTTTATGATATTAATAATGATGAAGGTAATGAGAATGATGATGTTAATAATGCTCATGACGTTAATGGTAATCATGATGATATTTATGATGCTCTTGATAATAATTATGATAATGATGATAGTGATGATGTTCATGATAATAATTATGATCATTATGAAATGCAACGGTGATAATAACAATGATGGTGATGATGATGGCGTTCATGATGATGGTAATGATGATGATTGATGATGATGATGATGATGGTGATGTTCATTATGTTGATGGTAATGATGATGATGATGGTGATCATGTTCATTATGATAATGGTAGTGATACCGATAATGATGGCAGTAATGATTGTGGTGACGATTATGATGATGGTGAAAATGATGCTAATGGTGATGAGGGTGATGCTGATGATGATGATGGTGGTGGTCATGATGATCATTATCATAATCACCATGATCATGACGGTAATAATGATAATGACGACGATAATGATTGTGACGATTATTGTGATGGTGAATGTGAGTCACGATTGTAACTACCATAGTGCACCAAGAAGTCAACCAGATTCCTGGCTGACAACCAGACCCCTCAAGGCGGGTTCCAAGATCTAGAGAATTGGATCTGTGCTCCAGTTAACTATATTGAACCTGTATGCCTTCCATCCCTCCCTCACAGGCGCTGCATAATCCCTACCTGTTTAGCGCTTCTATACGATAATAATAAATAATAATCTGTCATCTAAGAACATAAGAATGGAGGAACACTGCAGAAGGCCTACTGGCCCATACAAGGAAGGTCCTTATCAAAACCACCCCTACCCAAAACTACCCAAGAATTTACTCCCGTACCCACGACACCAATCAAACCCAGCCCCTCCCCTCAGGCTTTTAAGAGGGTTGTATACCAGACCATTTCCTACCCCAGGTATACTGAGTCAGTCTTCCTTCCTGTGTATTAGTTGTATCAAGCGTATGTAAATTTATTCTATAAAGTTTGTTTACCTAAAAAATAAACACGATTTTAAAAAAAGAAACGTCTAGGAAATATGTGTATTCAACGGAGGTAAATGGTATAAAATACTAACACGTTGGAAAAATAAACACATATGCAGTAAAAGCCGATCCATTATTGACTGCGTTTCGCTCACACATTGGCCTTTATTAAGTCACAAACAGATCTGTTTGTGACTTGATAAAGCTCATTGTGTGGGCGAAACGTTGTCGATAAATGATCGCATTATACTGCATTTGTGTTCATTTTTTCCATGTGCATTCAAAATAGTGAATGTCATTATGGCTGTATTACAGGGGTTGCCAACCTGGGGTGTACACATTTCCAGGGGTGCACGCTCCCCCAGGGGTTGCCAACCTGGGATGTTCACATTTCCAAGGGGTCACGTTCCCCAGGGGTTGTAAACCTTGGGTGCACACATCCCCAGGAGTGCACGCTCCCCCAGGGGTTGCCAACCTGAGGTGCACACATCCCCAGGGGTGCACGCTCCCCCAGGGGTTGCCAACCTGAGGTGCACACATCCCCAGGGGTGCACGCTCCCCCAGGGGTTGCCAACCTGAAGTGCACACATCCCCAGGGGTGCACGCTCCCCCTTGGGTTGGTAACCTGGGGTGCGAGATGGTATTTCAGGGAGTGCGACAAAAAGTCATAATGAAAAGCACAATTACGTTATTTGACCAATTTTCTAATTGCTTAATTTATATTTTCATTTTGTACACTGAATTAAAAGCCAATTTTTTTAGATCAATTTGTCCACCCACAGTACTGTATTTGGTTCAATTTGTGATTCAAAAATTAGAAATTTGACTTCTTTATTTTCAAATATGATATTACTCTAATAGGGGATGTGACATTAATGGAACATTGTGTAGTATAAAGCATTATACTATACGAATAACACACTGAATTATTTAATGAACAAGGCTGTGTCTGAACATTGTATACTATAAATTGTACCACCTGGCACATGATATACAGATGAACGAAGCACAGCTTGCTGAAGCAAGAGACCAAACCAGATGGCGAGGCACCAGTAGGTGGAGCACACAGCAGCCGTCAGTAACACACAACAGCTGGCAACGACACAGATGCAAACTCGACCTAACTGGGATTAAACCTTGTCTTCAATATAGGTCAAACAAATCCCATATCGGAAGTGAATGAATGGTTCAGAGAACCGACGAGTTGGTAAATTAGACACATATGCAACACTTGGGTATCTTTATTGAGGAAACGTTTCGCCACACAGTGGCTTCATCAGTCCATACAAAGGAGAATCGTGAAGATCAGGAGGAGTGTGAGGTTGTCAGTCCCTCAATCTTGAGTCGATGTTGTCAGTCCATCAATCTTGAATAGAATAACAGCATATGAGCAGAGGAAGCTTATATACTGTAGACAGGAGAGGTGCAGCAACATCTTGGTATCTTAATACAGGGATTTCTTCGCTTGCCTATTCCTTGGGCACGACCTACTTCCACATTGAACAAATGTGACACCTCCTACAACTGCTGCACCTCTCCTGTCTACAGTATATAAGCTTCCTCTGCTCATATGCTGTTATTCTATTCAAGATTGATGGACTGACAACATCGACTCAAGATTGAGGGACTGACAACCTCACACTCCTCCTGATCTTCACGATTCTCCTTTGTATGGACTGATGAAGCCACTGTGTGGCGAAACGTTTCCTCAATAAAGATACCCAAGTGTTGCAATATGTGTCTAATTTACCAAATCCCAAATCACTTAATCTAGGTGAGGTAATATCCAATCCCCGACCACGACTGTGTAGAGATTCAAAACTGAGAAATTAGATCAAGAGTTCAACTCTGGACGTCAGGCATAAAAAAAACCAGTGTGCCCCGACACACAACCAAAAAAAATGTCAAATATTCCCAATTTTACATAAAACCCTGAAAATGTAGTTCTATGGGGAAGAAGATGTATGTTATGTCTCACTAACGAGAATATTATTAGAATGTGTCACAATGAACATGTTGGTAGGGAGAGAGAGAGAGAGAGAGAGAGAGAGAGAGAGAGAGAGAGAGAGAGAGAGAGAGAGAGAGAGAGAGAGAGAGAGAGAGAGAGAGAGAGAGAGAGAGAAGAGAATTTGGTTCTGGTAGGATGCTGGGGGAAGGGGAGGTAGAGGGAGGTTCCTCACTAGCAGCTTGGCAAAACTCCCAGCATGCATCAGAACTGACTAATTACCATTAACACAAAGCAGAACAGATGACAGCCAATAAAAATTCAGTTTGTGCTAGCATGGAAACTAAAGATTCAAAATACATCATACGTACTCTTATTGCTAAATATAAATGAGACAATACTGAGATTATAAAATAATGTATTTTTAGTAAAAATATTTTAATTTTAGTGGTATGCAGAATATTATCCGATTTTTTTTTAAATTATCATCAGTTCAGATTAAAAAAGAGATAATCTTCGTATTTTCGCTAAAAATTGAAGTAATATTTTCGTTTTAACTATTAACAAAAATAAATGTAAGATAATATTAAAAATATTTATTAAAGGTGTTTATATTTATGATGTCTTGCGTGTATTATCCGTAGGAACATCAGATCATATATATACACTCTACTGCAGACCTTGCTACATGCAAGACACAGTCGCTCCTGCACATCAAGAAGTGTCCCTTCGATCCCCGTTGGGGAGGGGAATTTATAGTCTTACAACAACACCTCTACTCTTTCACGATGCTTGCTCATCGTGTTAAGATAAAGCCTACACATGGTGTTATCAACGACTCCTCTAAACTAGCCCTTGTCTCAGCTGTAAAGACCTGCCTGCAGGTCAAATTTACAGCTATACTCTCGCTTAAAGACTCCTTCTTAGTAGTCTGCACCGACGACCTTGAAGCATCAAAACTGACTGACGACACCGCCATGAAGTCACTAAATGACGACAAATCATCATCTCCCCTTCACCCTCACTGCTGGCGAAACGTTCTGTTTTTATGAAACGTCTGGACAAGATTATAACAACCCAACCGATAGAGGACCTGAAGACATCAATTGAAGAACAAAACCCCTGGGCTACGATTGACAACATTACAAAAATTCCTAATGCAACATCTACGATAAAAGTCTCCTTCATAGACATTGAAATGGCAAATAGAGCACTGTCAGGTGGCCTAGCCATCTCATACTACCACATACACCCACGACAAATAGAACCAGAACGTTTCGGCCACGTCTCTCCCTGCTGGAACTGCTACTCTTATCTTCACTCAATGACCGAATGCCCTATCAAGGACAAGAAATTCTGCTCCAACTGTGGCAAAGAAGGACATGATTTCAAAACTTGTCCCACCACCAATGCCACTCCTACCTGCCTCAACTCTAAGGGCACTCACCATACTCTTGCCTCAACTCTAAGGGCACTCACCATACTCTTGCCTCAACTCTAAGGGCACTCACCATACTCTTGCCTCAACTGTAAGGGCACTCACCATACTCTTGCCGCCAAATGCCCTCTAAGGAAAGAAATCCTTACTAAAAAAATCAAAGAAGAACAACCAACAATCGCCGACATTTGCCGCTATAACCAAACTATAGTCAGACACTAAAAAAATTCTCCAAGCATCGCAACAGCCTTCCTTAACTTCAAATTCTCTCTCAACACTTCCCGACGCCGCCCCATGCAAGGTGCTGTACTGCATGATGTATGCACACATTGCTAATGCAACAATTCCTGGCACCTTCAACACAACAATCAACGAAATGTTCCGTTTAAATAACATGCCAACGTTTGACTTTCCCGACTCTCCACCTTCACAAGACTTCCTCAAGATTATCCCAAACATCGTCAACTTCACATCCACCTCAACCAAAACTCCCGACCCTGGACCTGAACCCACTTTAGAACCTCCATCACCGACTACAGCTGCCTCTCAACACAATCCTTCAACAAGCCGCAAATAACCAAATTTCCCAGCCTCCACTCCCCACAACCACAGATGAAACAGAAATATATGAATTACCTGATGAATCTCCGACGAAAGAGAAGATAACAACGAAGAAAACTTCGAAGAAAACATTGCAGAAACCGTTGAAGAAAGCATCGAAGAAAACACCACCACTGACTGCACCATCGTCAAGAACGTTACTCTCTACACCACCTCTGCCTTCCCTGACGAAATGAACCCCAAAGAACTCTTTACTCACCTGCAAGAGGGAACAGTAAAATACGTTATTGAACCACAATGTTGACCAAACTATAGAAAACTTGTGATGATACTCGCACCCCAAATGCAACTCCACATTCGAAAATTCAAACTTTATTACTTGACCAAGAGGGACTTCAAAAAATTAAAGACCGAAGCTCCTGACGTACTTTTTAAATATCTAACATGATACTCCTTCCCAAGTATTAAACCAAACAACTGCCTCGAGCTGAGCTCCCGTGCACCTGACGCCCAGCCAGTCATTTCATGATCCAGCCACATGACAACAAACCAGTGAGCACTGAGACACCCTGGTCTCTCAGCTATGCCCTCGTTCATCGCCTCATAACGCCTCGCAGCTGGGTTTAACCCTGGCTCATTATCTTCGACTCAAGATCTTCCTCTCATCGACTATTCTTCATCTGTCCACACTTCCCCACTCGCCCACTTGTGGGCTCTTACCTGAGAGTATTCATTCATTAATTCAACATCAGATCCCCCGCACATGACAACACAGGTGTGACTGACGAGAAACTTAATAAGTCTATGTGTCCTTGTGTCAGCATGTCCCAGGCGCACAAGAAGACGTGTCAATAACAGTGTGTGCTGTCACTCTGTGCATTTTGCGGTACAGGGTGACGGATTTCCTGGTGGGCATGGTCCTTACTGACATTACACAGGGGGTTCATGGCAGTGGTAAAGGTTGCAAATGTAGCAGCAAACAGTGAGAACTAAGAGCCGCCTCCTTGATGCACCATTTACAACCCACTATACTCTCGTACATTCCCTTCTTTTCCTCCAGGGATAACATTTTTTGTCTTCACAGACACCTCAAAGCAACACTCACCTTTTCTCCTTCATCAGTTCTATGCTTAACCTCATCCTTCATAAGCCAATCCACTGACAAGTCAACTCCCACAATATCTGAACACTTATTCCATACTCCCTCCCTCAAATGTGATATCACTTTCAACTTTCTTCCTTTACACACTTTACACACCCTCCCAAACTCGTTAGTAACTTTGCAACTTTTCTTTAGAATCTCCAAAAAACACTACTAGTATCATCAGCAAAAAGTAACTGTGACAACTCCCATTTTGCATTCCGTGTGAATTGTGATTCTACTCTACTACAAATGTCGAATAGGGGAAGGGTTTAGATGAGAGCATTACATCAAACGTATTGCCAGGGATGATGAAGTACGTCATCCTTATTACCTCATCACCATATGTATGGATAGTGAATCCCATAAGAGCCTTTAAAATAACTAGTTTCTTAATAGTAGGTTCTTGAGTGCTAGTCGACTGGTGGGAATCGCATCCAGCGAAACAAGATTCAAGGACCCCAATTTAAATAAAACAGACAGTCCTCGATGACGCACTGATTTTCTTGGGTTATCTTTTGTGGCTTTCTCTCCGGAGTTAAAAATCCGAACAAAATCATATCTTGTAGATAATATGCAACTAAATGTAAAGCCATTCTCAGTGTACACCAGAACTAGTACAAAGCCCCAACTTGATCAAGCACGTTTAGTAGTTTGAAAATGTCCAGATGATTGAAACCAGACTTGTTCAGATTTTGTAATTAGTGCACTAGGTGGAGAGGCTAGCACAATGAATCTGAGTATTCTGAAAGAGAGGTAGACAATGGAAAACAGGATTTCGAAATATGAGTCACTCAGTGGAATTAGTTGGGCGTAAAATTAGAGGTAATAAAGAATAAATTCAGTTGCATCACAAGGACGCTAAAATATATTTTTTTCAGTACAGAATAGGGAAATAGAATGGGTTCTATATAGAAATGGTGGAGACAAACTCACTATACAGTATTTAAGGATTATGTCTGGTAGTGCACTAGAAGTGTGAAACCAGTCATTCCGATTGTCGAAGCTTAGGACGAGGGGATAAGAGACAAGATTCGGCTCACACAAACACAAATTGGTGAGAACAAACATGGAAGCATCCCACATGCATCCCACATGCATCCCACATACACATCCACTACACCCACGTATGAACTGAAACACTCAGTCCCAACCTCCGTCACAAAGCTGTTTCAGCCCTGTAAATCCAGGAGAGCGAGGCGCTCGCTGGAAGATTGTTGATTGCACACACACACACACACAAACACACACAAACACACACACACACACACACACACAACACTGGAGGATAGAAGGGTTAGAGGAGACATGATAACGACATACAAAATACTGCGGGGAATCGACAAGGTGGATAGTGACAGGATGTTCAAGAGAGGGAACACAGAAACAAGGGGACACAACTGGAAGCTGAAGACTCAGATGAGTCAAAGGGATGTTAGGAAGCATTTCTTCAGCAATAGAGTAGTCAGGAAGTGGAATAGTCTAGCGAACGATATAGCGGAGGCGGGAACCATACATAGTTTTAAGACAAGGTATGATAAAGCTCATGGAGCAGGGAGAGCAGAGACCAAGTAGCGGACAGCGAAGAGGAGGGGCCAGGAGCTGAGTCTCGACCCCTGCAACCACAATTAGGTGAGTACAAACATACACACACAGGCAGCCTTAAACTACAGACCAGTGTCACTGACATATATAATATGTAAAGTCATGGAAAAAGATTATCAGGAGAAGGGAGATGGAGCACCTAGAAAGGAATGAGCTTATTCACAATAACCAGAACGGTTTCAGGGAAGGGTAATCCTGTCACAAACCTACTGGAGTTTTACGATAAGGTGGTAGAAGTATGACAGGAGGGAGAGAGAGAGAGAGAGAGAGAGAGAGAGAGAGAGAGAGAGAGAGAGAGAGAGAGAGAGAGAGAGAGAGAGAGAGAGAGAGAGAGAGAGAGAGAGAGAGAGAGAGAGAGAGAGAGAGAGAGAGAGAGAGAGAGAGAGAGAGAGAGAGAGAGAGGAATGGTTAAATTGCATATTCTTGGACTGTAAGAAGGCTTTCGACAAAGTACTCCTCAAGAGACCGGTTGAAAAGCTAAAAGAGCAGGCAGGAATAGGAGGGAAAGAACTGCAGTGGATCAGAGAATACCTGACAGGAAGGAAACAAAGAGTGATGGTTCGTGGCGAGTTGTGAGGGTGGGCACTTGTGACGAGCGGAGTTCCACAAGGGTCAGTCATA
Source organism: Cherax destructor (assembly GCA_009830355.1). Lineage (NCBI taxonomy): Eukaryota > Metazoa > Arthropoda > Malacostraca > Decapoda > Parastacidae > Cherax > Cherax destructor. The sequence continues at coordinate 44,589 of WNWK01015200.1, forward strand.
GGGCCGGTGCCGTTTCTGGTATATGTGAATTACATGGCGGGAGAGATTCATAGGTGTCCCTGTTTGCACACAATGTGAAGCTAATGAGGGGAATTCAAGCAACGAGGATCATGTAGGACTACAAAGGGATCTGGTCAGACTGTAAACCTGGTCCAACAAATGGCTCATGCAGTTTAACCCCACCAAGTGCAAAGTCATGAAGATTGGGAAAGGTCAGAGAAGGTCTCATGACAGAGTACGTGCTAGGGGGTTAAAGGCTGCAAACCTCACTCAAGGAAAAGGAACTTGGGGTGAGTATAACATCGCTCACACAACCCACATTAACACACTCCCACAAACACATCACCACCACCCACATAACCCACATTAACACACTCCCACAAACACACCACCACCACCACCTAAACAACCCACATTAACACACTCCCACAAACACACCACCACCACCACCTAAACAACCCACATTAACACACTCCCGCAAACACATCACCACAACCCACATTAACACACTCCCACAAACACGTCACCACCACCCACACAACCCACATTAACACACTCCCACAAACACATCACCACCACCCACACAACCCACATTAATACACTCCCACAAACACCTCATCATCACCCACACAACGCACATTAACACATTCCCGCAAACACGTCACCACCACCCACACAACCCACATTAACACACTCCCACAAACACATCACCAGCACCCACCTAACCCACATTAACACACTCACACAACACACTAACACCGCCCACGCAACACAAATATTGTCCATATTAACATACCCATACAGACCACACAGCAATACTCATGTCAAATACTCCCAGAAACTCTTGCAAAACACACTGACAAAACACAGCCGAAATACACAAACAGAGATACACTGATAGAAACATACCGACAAAAACACACGGAGAGAAACACACACAAAACACACACACAAAAGCACACACACACACACTGTACACTGTGTACGTTAGGCCCATACTGGAGTATGCAGCACCAGTTTGGAACCCACATCTAGCCAAGCACGTAAAGAAGCTAGAGAAAGTGCAAAGGTTTGCAACAAGACTAGTCCCGGAGCTAAGGGGTATGTCCTACGAGGAGAGGTTAAGGGAAATCGACCTGACGACACTGGAGGACAGGAGAAATAGGGGGGACATGATAACGACATATAAAATATTGAGAGGAATTGACAAGGTGGACAGAGACAGAATGTTCCAGAGATGGGACACAGCAACAAGGCGACACAGTTGGAAGTTGAAGACTCAGATGAATCACCGGGATGTTAGGAAGAATTTCTTCAGTCACAGAGTGGTCGGGAAGTGGAATAGCTTGGGAAGCGTTGTAGTGGAGGCAGGTTCCATACATAGCTTTAAGAAGAGGTATGATAAAGCTCATGGCGCAGGGAGAGTGACCCAGTAGCGGCCAGTGAAGAGGCGGGGCCAGGAGCTATGTCTCGACCCCTGCAACCACAACTAGGTGAGTACAACTAGGTGAGTACAGTAGCGATCTGTGAAGAGGCGGGGCCAGGAGCTGAGTCTCGACCCCTGCAACCACAATTAGGTGTGTGCAATTAGGTGAATACACATACACACACAAGCACATACACAAAACACACACACACCAAAACAAAACAAAACACACACAAAATACATGCAAAAACACACGAAACAAAACATACACACAAAAGCACATACGCAAAAACACCCACACAAATACATCCACACAAAGATACCCACATCACCCACCCACATAAACACACCCGGAAAAACACCCACATCACCCCCTCACACCCACACAAACACACCCACATCACACATTCACACAAATACAGCCACACAATCACACCCACATAACCCACGTACATAAACATAGCCTCACCATCAAAAACGACCAGGTCCAGCAGCATTAATCACGCCCGTGCACTCTACCACCCACATAAAAGCCGCCCACAGATTTGCCACATCAGTCACTCTTAGCGCCCCCATTAATTTCGCCAAGCTCTCCCGGCGGGCAAATACGCCAGCTAATTCCAGCTGTCCCGGTCCTCAGTACAGCTAGTAATTTCCTCTACCGCCAGCCCCTCACATGGGCGGTAAGTGGTACTCACGCCCATGAGGGCGGTAAGTGACATTCACGCCCACCTGGACGGTGAGTGGCACTCACACCCTCAGCATTTACCTCAGGTATTTTTTCCCACGTACATCAGCTTATATATATATATATATATATATATATATATATATATATATATATATATATATATATATATATATATATATATATATATATATATAAAACTATATATATATATATATAGAATTATAATAATATATATATGCTAAGAATCTCTGCGATGAGCGACTACGAATTCAGAACGCAGCTTCGACTACACACTGACCATACCTGGCATCCAGCTCACGCTAGACGTTGATCCAGTCTGTGTCGATGCATGCAGGGATGAGATGAAAAGCTGAAGCCACCCGCCTGAAAGCTGGGTGCCTTGGATCAACGTCTAGCGGAGCTGGATGCCAAGGTATTGGTCCAGTGTGGTACGGTCGGTAAAGCACTGCGTTCCTGTCACAAGGTTCGTAGGGTCGAGTCTCCGTCGGCCAGAGATCAGTGTTTATATATATATATATATATATATATATTATATATATTATATATATATATATATATATTATATATATATATATATATATATATATATATATATATATATATATATATATATATATATATATATATATATATATATATATATATGTCGTGCCGATTAGGTAAAACTGGTCAATTAGCAAGAACTCATTTAAAATTAAGTCCTTTCTATAATTTTCTTATACGTTTAAAGATATATTTTTTCATTTATGTTAATGTAAGAATTTATAATTTTGTACCAAGAGAAACTTTGAAAACCTACCTAACCTTATTACAACAAGCGCAATTTAATTTAGCCTAACCCAACTAAATATATTTTAGATACGTTAACATTAATTTAATAATAAACAAACACAATGAAATATATTTTTTCGTTTGTTCAGAATGATTTTGGCGAAATTATTGCATACACAAATTTTCACTTGTCTTATATGGCAAGGTGAGCGTTGCTATTTAAGCCAAATCGAAGTTTTACCTAATCGCACGACATATATATATATATATATATATATATATATATATATATATATATATATGTCGTGCCGATTAGGTAAAACTGGTAATTAGCAAGAACTCATCTGAAAATTAAGTCCTTTCTAAAACATTTACTTATACGTTTAAAGATAATTTTGTACATTTATGTTAATGTAAGAACTTAATACCAAGAGAAACTTTGAAAAACTACCTAACCTATGGGTTACAACAGAAGCCAAGTTAATTTAGCCTAACCCAACTAAATATATTTAGATAGCAGTTTCAATAATTACAATGACATAAATCAAAACACAGTGAAATATATTTTATCATTATGTTCAGAATGATTTTTACGAAATTATTGCAACAAATTTCACTTGTCTTATATGGCAAGGTGAGCGTTGCTATTTAAGTTAAATCGCAAGTTTTACCAATCGACGACATATATATATATATATATATATATATATATATATATATATATATATATATATATATATATATGTCGTGCCGAATAGGTAAAACTTGCGATGAAGTGGCAGATGCAATTCAATGTAGATAAATGCAAGGTTCTGAAGCTCGGGAGTGTCCATAACCCAAGCACTTATAAGTTAAATAACGTAGAACTTAGCCATACAGATTGCGGAGAAGGACTTGGGGTGATGGTAAGCAGCAACCTTAAACCAAGAGAGCAATGCCTAAGCGTACGTAATAAGGCAAATAGATTACTGGGATTTATATCAAGAAGTGTTAGCAACAGAAGTCCAGAGGTTATTTTACAGCTTTATACATCATTAGTAAGGCCTCACCTAGATTACGCAGCTCAGTTTTGGTCTCCATATTACAGAATGGACATAAATTCGTTAGAAAACATTCAGCGTAGAATGACTAAATTAATACATAGCATTAGAAATCTTCCTTACGAAGAAAGATT
>WNWK01015201.1:0-17500 GCA_009830355.1 Cherax destructor
CAGAGACAGAGGAAGGGTAATTATAGGCAGGCAGACAGGGAGGGTACAAGAGAGTGGGAAATGTAGGAGTAGTGGTAGTAGTGGTAGTAGTAAAGGTAGTAGTAAAGGTAGTAGAGTAGACAGTCATATGGGAAGGAGCACTGCTATGAGGCTAGCGGCCCGCAAGGGGGTACGAGAGGGAAGAAAAGCGAAAAATGAAGGAAAATACAAGGCAAAAGAAAGAACAGAAAGAAAGGAAAACCCAAGGAGAAAAAAGGAGAAGGGGGAAGATAAGACAGGGAAGGAATCAGGTTAAGTCACGGGTGTTCTGAAGTTTAGAGCATTTAACAATGTAATGAGAGAGGAAAGCATCAACAGAGACAAAGCCAGGGATAAGATTCATACAGGGAAAGTTGTGTATAAGGGAGGATTCAACCAGGCGGCGACTATGAAAGTTAGACGTAGGGTAGACAGTTTTAGCAGAAGACCAATCAATGGGATGACTGTGATCTCTGACATGACAGAAAAGAGCATTATTAGTGTCGGCAAGCCTAACACTATTTTTGTGCTCCCTGAGTCTGTCAGAAAGAGATCGGCCAGTTTCTCCGAAGTACTGAAGAGGACAGGAGGAGCAAGAAATAGAGTAGACACCAGGAGAATCTGTGGAGGTAGGGGAGGTATGAGCTAGATTAGTGCGAAGAGTGTTAGTTTGGCGAAAGGTAAGTTTGATGTCTAAGGAACGGAGAGAGTTGCTGAGATTAGAGACCAGAGATGTAGGGAAGGCAGAGGACTGGAGAGTTCTCAGGAGTAGAGGGTTTAGGAGAGAAGAAAGTCCGTTTAGCACGAGAGAAAGCAGAGTCTATGAAATGGGAAGGGTAGCCCAGGCGGGAAAAAGAATTATGAAGAGTGGAAATTTCTGCTTCAAGAAACTGAGGATCACAGATGCGGAGAGCACGGAGAAAGAGGGAGATAAGAACACTCTTCTTGACAGAGGAGGCATGATAAGAGAAGTAATGAATGTACATGCCACTGTGCATAGGCTTGCGGTACACGGAGAAGGCAAAACCTGTAACTGAACGGTGGACATGAACATCAAGGAAAGGAAGCAAAGAATTAGATTCCCAATCAGCTTTAAACTTAATGGAAGGGGCAAGATTATTAAGAGCATCAAGAAAAGGTTGGAAGAGACTTAAGTCATGAGGCCAAAGAGCAAAGATGTACCATCAAGCTTACACTGGAGAACACTTGTACCATCAAGCTTACACTGGAGAGCACTTGTACCATCAAGCTTACACTGGAGAGCACTTGTACCATCAAGCTTACACTGGATAGCACTTGTACCATCAAGCTTACACTGGAGAGCACTTGTACCATCAAGCTTACACTGGAGAACACTTGTACCATCAAGCTTACACTGGAGAGCACTTGTACCATCAAGATTACACTGGAGAGCACTTGTACCATCAAGCTTACACTGGAGAACACTTGTACCATCAAGCTTACACTGGAGAGCACTTGTACCATCAAGCTTACACTGGAGAACACTTGTACCATCAAGCTTACACTGGAGAACATGCCATCAACACACTGGACCTGACATCAAGCTTACACTGGAGAGCACTTGTACCATCAAGCTTACACTGGAGAGCACTTGTACCATCAACACACTGGAGAACACTTGTACCATCAAGCTTACACTGGAGAGCACTTGTACCATCAAGCTTACACTGGAGAGCACTTGTACCATCAAGCTTACACTGGAGAACACTTGTACCATCAAGCTTACACTGGAGAGCACTTGTACCATCAAAACACACTGGAGAGCACTTGTACCATCAAGCTTACACTGGAGAGCACTTGTACCATCAAGCTTACACTGGAGAGCACTTGTACCATCAAGCTTACACTGAGAGCACTTGTACCATCAAGCTTACACTGGAGAGCACTTGTACATCAAGAAATGACATGAAGCTTACACTGGAGAGCACTTGTACCATCAAGCTTACACTGGAGAGCACTTGTACCATCAAGCTTACACTGGAGAGCACTTGTACCATCAAGCTTACACTGGAGAGCACTTGTACCATCAAGCTTACACTGGAGAGCACTTGTACCATCAAGCTTACACTGGAGAGCACTTGTACCATCAAGCTTACACTGGAGAACACTTGTACCATCAAGCTTACACTGGAGAACACTTGTACCATCAAGCTTACACTGGAGAGCACTTGTACCATCAAGCTTACACTGGAGAACACTTGTACCATCAAGCTTACACTGGAGAGCACTTGTACCATCAAGCTTACACTGGAGAGCACTTGTACCATCAAGCTTACACTGGAGAGCACTTGTACCATCAAGCTTACACTGGAGAGCACTTGTACCATCAAGCTTACACTGGAGAGCACTTGTACCATCAAGCTTACACTGGAGAGCACTTGTACCATCAAGCTTACACTGGAGAGCACTTGTACCATCAAGCTTACACTGGAGAACACTTGTACCATCAAGCTTACACTGGAGAGCACTTGTACCATCAAGCTTACACTGGAGAACACTTGTACCATCAAGCTTACACTGGAGAACACTTGTACCAGGATTGAGGGACTGATCACCTGCTCTTCTAGTGTCACCAGTTACAACAATTTCCAAATAACCTCAGCATTGTACTGATAGTCACAGAATGGAGAAGCATCTTCAGAATAAAAACACCTAGGTGTTGTGCTTGAGTCATTACACCTAGGTGTTGTGCTTGTGTGAGTCATTACACCTAGGTGTTGTACTTGTGTGAGTCATTACACCTAGGTGTTGTACTTGTGTGAGTCATTACACCTAGGTGTTGTGCTTGTGTGAGTCATTACACCTAGGTGTTGTACTTGTGTGAGTCATTACACCTAGGTGTTGTACTTGTGTGAGTCATTACACCTAGGTGTTGTGCTTGTGTGAGTCATTACACCTAGGTGTTGTGCTTGTGTGAGTCATTACACCTAGGTGTTGTGCTTGTGTGTCATTACACCTAGGTGTTGTGCTTGTGTGAGTCATTACACCTAGGTGTTGTGCTTGTGTGAGTCATTAAACCTAGGTGGTGTGCTTGTGTGAGTCATTACACCTAGGTGGTGTGCTTGATTAATTACACCTAGGTGGTGTGCTTGAGTCATTACACCTAGGTGTTGTGCTTGAGTCATTACACCTAGGTGTTGTGCTTGAGTCATTACACCTAGGTGTTGTGCTTGAGTCATTACACCTAGGTGTTGTGCTTGAGTCATTACACCTAGGTGTTGTGCTTGAGTCATTACACCTAGGTGTTGTGCTTGAGTCATTACACCTAGGTGTTGTGCTGAGTCATTACACCTAGGTGTTGTGCTTGAGTCATTACACCTAGGTGTTGTGCTTGAGTCATTACACCTAGGTGTTGTGCTTGAGTCATTACACCTAGGTGTTGTGCTTGAGTCATTACACCTAGGTGTTGTGCTTGAGTCATTACACCTAGGTGTTGTGCTTGAGTCATTACACCTAGGTGTTGTGCTTGAGTCATTACACCTAGGTGTTGTGCTTGAGTCATTACACCTAGGTGTTGTGCTTGAGTCATTACACCTAGGTGTTGTGCTTGAGTCATTACACCTAGGTGTTGTGTTGAGTCATTACACCTAGGTGTTGTGTGTGAGTCATTACACCTAGGTGTTGCTTGTGTGTGTGAGTCATTACACCTAGGTGTTGCTTGTTGTGTGAGTCATTACACCTAGGTGTTGTTTGTGTGTGAGTCATTACACCTAGGTGTTGCTTGTGTGTGTAGTCATTACACCTAGGTGTTGCTTGTGTGTGTGAGTCATTACACCTAGGTGTTGCTTGTGTGTGAGTCATTACACCTAGGTGTTGCTTGTGTGTGTGTCATTACACCTAGGTGTTGCTTGTGTGTGTGAGTCATTACACCTAGGTGTTGCTTGTGTGTGTGAGTCATTACACCTAGGTGTTGCTTGTGTGTGTGAGTCATTACACCTAGGTGTTGCTTGTGTGTGAGTCATTACACCTAGGTGTTGCTTGTGTGTGTGAGTCATTACACCTAGGTGTTGCTTGTGTGTGTGAGTCATTACACCTAGGTGTTGCTTGTGTGTGTGAGTCATTACACCTAGGTGTTGCTTGTGTGTGTGAGTCATTACACCTAGGTGTTGCTTGTGTGAGTCATTACACCTAGGTGTTGATTGTGTGAGTCATTACACCTAGGTGTTGCTTGTGTGAGTCATTACACCTAGGTGTTGCTGTGTGTGTGAGTCATTACACCTAGGTGTTGCTTGTGTGAGTCATTACACCTAGGTGTTGCTTGTGTGAGTCATTACACCTAAGTGTTGCTTGTGTGAGTCATTACACCTAGGTGTTGCTTGTGTGAGTCATTACACCTAGGTGTTGCTTGTGTGAGTCATTACACCTAGGTGTTGCTTGTGTGAGTCATTACACCTAGGTGTTGCTTGTGTGAGTCATTACACCTAGGTGTTGCTTGTGTGAGTCATTACACCTAGGTGTTGCTTGTGTGAGTCATTACACCTAGGTGTTGTGCTTGTGTGAGTCATTACACCTAGGTGTTGTGCTTGTGTGAGTCATTACACCTAGGTGTTGTACATGTCTAGCTCATCACACCCAGGTGTTGTACATGTCTAGCTCATCACACCCAGGTGTTGTACATGTCTAGCTCATCACACCCAGGTGTTGTACATGTCTAGCTCATCACACCCAGGTGTTGTACATGTCTATCTCATCACACCCAGGTGTTGTACATGTCTATCTCATCACACCCAGGTGTTGTACATGTCTATCTCATCACACCCAGGTGTTGTACATGTCTATCTCATCACACCCAGGTGTTGTACATGTCTAGCTCATCACACCCAGGTGTTGTACATGTCTAGCTCATCACACCCAGGTGTTGTACATGTATAGCTCATCACACCCAGGTGTTGTACATGTATAGCTCATCCTAGTAGTGGTCAGTGAAGAGGCGAGGCCAGGAGCTGAGTCTCGACCCCTGGTAGGTTAAGTGTACACTTGTTGGTAGGTTAAGTGTACACTTGTTGGTAGGTTAAGTGTACAGTTGATAAAGGCACTTCCTGGCAAATAATAATAATAATAATAATAATAATAATAATAATAATAATAATAATGTTAAGACGGTGTTTACTGGAAGTTATTACATCAGATTGTTCTTGTATGGAAAACTATAGTTGAGGTTGGCAGTGTGGCAGTCAGGCTGGTGGCACAGTGCCAGTACTACCATAGTGTTCCCTGGTGTACTGACACCAGAGGTCATGATGCTGGTGCAGCACAGTGCCAGGCTTGTAGTGTTAGCCTCTCTTATATTTGTTCAAATTACTTTTCATTTGCACGTATCTCGTTGTGGTGTCTTGTAGGAGATACAAGTACACTCGCACCTTGAGTATGGCCACTTTCTTGGACTGTCTGCTTTCCCTGTCTCGTCTACGACTTCTTGACAGAGTAGACAAGGGAGCCAGACGACTTAACTCTCGCCTGGACCCGTCTTTGACCCGTCCTGGACCCGTCCTGGACCCGTCCTTGACCCGTCCTGGACAGATCAATCATTTCAGCAGAGCCTTGAACATTTGCATATGCTACCATTGTGGAGAAATGCATGAATCTTAACTCAGTAGTGGAGGCAAATGCCTCTCTCTGTGTTGCCTCTTCAGTGTTGGATGGAAGTAGTTGAGAGTCAGATGCCTCACCATACAGTTACACAAATTATCATACATAGTAACATATGAAATAAGATCTCAGTAAACAGGTGGTATCACAATATTCAAAATAACCATTGTGAAAAAAATGGTGAAATTCCAAGCGCTTTCGTGATTTTTAACGCGTGTAAATTACCCAGAATAACCCTAAAAAGTCAGTGACTTATTTCCATTGTAGTCTAAACTTATCATATTGTAGCAGGCCTACTGGCCTATACTAGGCAGGTCCTCTGTACACTCAACACACTGCTATACGCAGTACTGAACTATCCCAGCCCAGGCTGACACTGTTCACCACCCCGTGTGTGACACCCAGTGTGTGACACCCACCACGTGTGAGACACCCACCCCGTGTGAGACAACCAGTGTGTGACACCCACCCAGTGTGTGACACCCAGTTTGTGACACCCAGTGTGTGACACCCACCCAGTGTGTGACACCCAGTGTATGACACTCACCCAGTGTAATACGCACACAGTGTGTGACACCCAGTGTGTGACACCCAGTGTCACCCAGTGTGACACCCCGGGCTGGAGCCCCAGGCAGGGTGAGACGTATAGGTAAGTCTCCTCAAACAAACTATATTTCTATGTGTAGTTTAGACGTATTAAATATGGTAAAGCACCAAGAAAGCCACTAAGATACCCAGGCACTTCAAGCAGACTAATGTTTACACATAACATTGAGTGGTACAATGTTAAGTATTGAGGTAGTAAATTTAGTATAAATTTAAGTATGTATTAATACTTTTAACGTGTTTATTGGGTGATGTTGAGTTAATTTGGATTTCTTAATTAGTTATAAGAGACGGGGAAGAAACAGTAACTAGTTGCATGAGTTAGATTTGATTGATATAGCAAATTATTGGTGTGGTTATGTTTGGGATATGAGGTGATTTTTAATTATAACTCTAAACTGATTTGCAGGCAGGGGGCCTTTTGCTGGTTTGGGCAATGAATTTCAGATTTTGAGGCCCTTTATGTGTATTGTACTTTTGCGTAGTGTGAGACAGACACGAGGGATGTGAATGTTTTGTCTTGTATTGTGCCTGTGTGTCCTGTTGTAGATGTGTAGGAGAAGTTCCAGAGGAGGGTTTATATTGAAGTTTAATGTTTTATATATATATATAAGTGGCAAGTGGTTCACAATTCAGGAAGAAGGAAGATAAGGAAGGTTAATAGAGAAGATGTGAAGGTAGGAAATCGATTCTCTGTTCTCCAGGACGAGTGTACTTCAGGGGTTAGTGAGGTTAAAGGTACCACTGACTCCCCTGCTAATCAAGGTAAGAATATTCTGATTGTGGGAGACTCTCAGGTAAGATATATGGACCGTGCTTTTTGTAACAGAGACAGGAAGGTCAGACAGAGGGTGTGCCTCCCAGGAGCTGGTATTGGTGACATAGTCAGCAGGTTGGATAATATTATGTCAGGTAATGGGAACAAGCCTATTATCTGTCTTAGTGCTGGTGGTAATGACATTGGGAAGGGCAGAAGACAGGAGCTACTAGATAAGTACAGGTCAGCCATAGAAGTAGTTAGGTCTAAGGGAGGGATCCCAATCATATGTAGCATTTTGCCTAGAAGGAGAGTGAGCAATGAATGGATGTATAGGGCAATTGGTATAAATTGCTGGCTAGACAGGTACTGCAAGGAACTTGCAATTCCATTCATTGATAACTGGGACAAATTCTATGGTAAACGTGATATATATGCAAGGGATGGGGTTCATCTCTCTGGGGCTGGAGTGGTTGCATTAGCCAATTCGATTGAGGGGGTCATTGGAGACTTGTCTAGGACTTTAAACTGATAGATTATAGATATATGGGTGTTTGTGGGAAACAATCAGGCTGTAGTATTAGGGTTGGAAACAGCAGATATTACCAGGATACCCCAGGGATATGTTTAAAAGACAATATTCAAAATAAAGTTGCTAGTAAAGACAAAGCAATTGATCAACAAACAAAGAGAGATAGTAGAGGGCAACGAGTGACTAGCTCCCTTAAGGTTTACTATACAAATAGTAGGAGTCTAAGAAATAAGATAGATGAGCTAAGATTACTTGCAAATGCAGGTAATATAGATATTATTGCTATAACAGAGACATGGTTCAACCTGAAAGATAGAGAAAATTCTTCTGAGTGCAACATACAGGGTTATAAGCTATTCCACACTGATAGGGTCAACAGGAAGGGTGGTGGAGTGGCGATGTATGTCAGAGATAATTTAAATTGTTGTGTTAGACAAGATATAAGATTAGAAACATCGGACACAGAATCTGTTTGGCTACAGTTTCTCGAGGGTCGTGAAAAACTAATCTTACCTCCATACTTGGTAAATTTATGGAATCAATAATTGCCGAGGCAATTCGTAGCCATCTTCAAAGGCATAAATTGATTAATGAATCTCAACACGGTTTTACTAAGGGGCGTTCCTGTCTTACGAATTTACTAACTTTTCACTAAGGTGTTTGAGGAGGTAGATCATGGTAATGAATATGATATTGTGTATATGGACTTCAGTAAGGCTTTCGATAGAGTTCCACATCAGAGACTACTGAGGAAACTTAAGGCACACGGAATAGGAGAATTTTTTTTCCTGGGTAGAGGCATGGTTGACAAATAGGCGGCAGAGAGTTTTCATAAATGGGGAGAAATCAGAATGGGGGCACGTCTCAAGCGGTGTCCCACAGGGGTCAGTTTTGGGCCCCCTGTTGTTTAAAATTTACATAGATGAGGGAATAAATAGCAACATAAGCAAATTTGCTGATGACACCAAAATAGGCCGTCCAATTCATTCTAATGAGGACATTAGAACACTCCAGGATGATTTGAATAGACTGATGCAGTGGTCGGAGAAGTGGCAGATGCAGTTTAATGTAGACAAATGCAAAGTTCTAAATGTTGGGCAGGACAATAACCATGCCACATATAAACTGAATAATGTAGATCTTAATACTTGTGATTGCGAGAAGGATTTAGGAGTTCTGGTTAGTAGTAATCTGAAGCCAACAGTGCATAAGTGTTCGCAATAAAGCGAACAGAATCCTTGGCTTCATATCAAGAAGTATAAATAATGGAAGTCCTCAGGTTGTTCTTCAACTCTATATATCTTTGGTTAGGCCTCATTTAGATTATGCTGCACAGTTTTGGTCACCGTATTACAGAATGGATATAAATGCTCTGGAAAACGTACAAAGGAGGATGACTAAGTTGATTCCATGTATCAGAAATCTTCCCTATGACGATAGACTGAGGCCCTGAATCTGCACTCTCTAGAAAGGCGTAGAATTAGGAGGGATATGATTGAGGTGTATAAATGGAAAACAGGAATAAATAAAGGGGATGTAAATAGCGTGCTGAAAATATCCAGCCAAGACAGGACTCGCAGCAATGGTTTCAAGTTGGAAAAGTTCAGATTCAGGAAGGATATAGGAAAGCACTGGTTTGGTAATAGAGTTGTGGATGAGTGGAACAAACTCCCGAGTACCGTCATAGAAGCTAAGCCGTTGTGTAGTTTTAAAAATAGGTTATATGAATGCATGAGTGGGTGTGAGTTGGACCTGACTAGCTTGTGCTACTAGGTCAGATGCCGTACTAATTCTTTAAGTGGAAGTGACCTGACTACCTGGAGTTTACCTGGAAAGGGTTAACTCCAGGTGGTCGGGTCTAAGCAGGGGAGTGATGGATCTGCCTCGCATGGGTCAGTAGGCCTGCTGCAGTGTTCCTTTTTTCTTATGTTCTTATGCCATGTTTCTTTCCCAGCCCGGACACGTCAGTGAGCCTCAAGCATGAATTCAAGTTATTTCAATCTCCTCCTGTATGTTCTGACCTCACAAGCGAGTTTTTGATATCAATGCACCACGTAGCGGCCAGCAGTAACAGCGTGGTTGATCAGGCTCTGGTCCAACATGAGGCCTGGTCACAGACCGGCCGCGGGGGCGTTGACCCCTGGAATTCTCTCCAGGTAAACTCCAGGTAGCAGTATCCAGTCCTGTTGACTGCTTTCTTTTTCTGTATATACCCGCTTGTTTCTGCCTGCTGCACTGATATAAAAAATAGCTTGTGAGGTCAGAACATACAGCAAGAGATTGAAATAGCTTGAATCCATGCTTGAGGCTCACTGACGTGCCCGGGCTGGGAAAGAAACATGGCTTGTGTACCAGACTGCTCAGCTTATGTGGCATTTGTGGCTGAGTGGATAAGAGCGCTGCCTGGGAATCTTGTTTGTCCCAGTACCAGTATCGAGTCCTATTGACTACGATCTCTCTCTCTCTCTCTCTCTCTCTCTCTCTCTCTCTCTCTCTCTCTCTCTCTCTCTCTCTCTCTCTCTCTCTCTCTCTCTCTCTCTCTCTCTCTCTCTCTCTCTCTCTCTCTCTCTCTCTCTCTCTCTCTCTCTCTCTCTCTCTCTCTCTCTCTCTCTCTCTCTCTCTCTCTCTCTCTCTCTCTCTCTCTCTCTCTCTCTCTCTCTCTCTCCTCTCTCTCTCTCTCTCTCTCTCTCTCTCTCTCTCTCTCTCTCTCTCTCTCTCTCTCTCTCTCTCTCTCTCTCTCTCTCTCTCTCTCTCTCTCTCTCTCTCTCTCTCTCTCTCTCTCTCTCTCTCTCTCTCTCTCTCTCTCTCTCTCTCTCTCTCTCTCTCTCTCTCTCTCTCTCTCTCTCTCTCATATATATATATATATTGATACATAGGTAGACATGATAAATAGATTATTTGTAGACTACATGGTAAAAAATTATGGTTGATAATTTATAAAATAAGTATAATTGTGTATCTTGTTTAAGTTGAAAAAATAGATGAGGATTGTGTTAAGCCTGCCACAGGAGTGGTGGGTTGTGTTGCCTGGCACAGGAGTGGTGGGTTGTGTTGCCTGACGAGTGGTGGTTGTGTTGCCTGGCACAGGAGTGGTGGGTTGTGTTGCCTGCAAGGAGTGTTGTGTTGCTGCACAGGAGTGGTGGGTTGTGTTGCCTGGCACAGGAGTGGTGGGTTGTGTTGCCTGCACAGGAGTGGTGGGTTGTGTTGCCTGGCACAGGAGTGGTGGGTTGTGTTGCCTGGCACAGGAGTGGTGGGTTGTGTTGCCTGGCACAGGAGTGGTGGGTTGTGTTGCCTGGCACAGGAGTGGTGGGTTGTGTTGCCTGGCACAGGAGTGGTGGGTTGTGTTGCCTGCACAGGAGTGGTGGGTTGTGTTGCCTGCACAGGAGGGGGTGGGTTGTGTTGCCTGGCACAGGAGGTGGTGGGTTGTGTTGCCTGGCACAGGAGTGGTGGGTTGTGTTGCCTGGCACAGGAGTGGTGGGTTGTGTTGCCTGGCACAGGAGTGGTGGGTTGTGTTGCCTGGCACAGGAGTGGTGGGTTGTGTTGCCTGGCACAGGAGTGGTGGGTTGTGTTGCCTGGCACAGGAGTTGGTGATCATCCTGTGATTGGTCGTGGTCGATCCCCAGGCACAAATACCATAGGTGAGATAAGGGTATATTAGAGGAGTATAGTGTAAGTAGTGCCGTCTGGGGTACATAGTACCGTATCTTGGAGAGGATACCTAGTGCCGTTTGGGGTATAGTACCGTATCTTGGAGAGGATACATACATTTTTTGAGACCTTCTTGGCACTGTGTTGGATGTGGGTATTAAAGTTAATGTTGCTGTGAAGGTGAAGACCTAAAAAATTGGCTTCAATGTGTCTCGTAATGTTGGAACCATGAATCAATATGTTAAGTTGGATATTTAAAGCTGTGTTTACAAACAACATGTAGTAGGTTTTGTCTGTATTGAAAGTGAGTTTGTTGGTCGTTATCCACGTTGATTTTTGTAGTAGTCGGATTTGAGTGAGAGAAACAAAATAAGTATTGTCATCTGCAAACAGAACAGGTTTTAGGAGATATATTGTGGAGATCACTGATGTGAATGAAGAGCAGAGGACCAAGGACACTACCTGGGGCACTCCTATGTCTACAGCTGAGTAGACAAGGTCACGCTGTTGGTCGACACATACTGGTGTCTGTTGCTATCTTAACATTTTAGGTATACAAAGGTATGGCCTCTGATACCGTAATGTTCTAGTTTAATATAATAATAATAATATCTTTATTTACTACCAGTACATGTACAAGGTATACAGTCCATAGCTGACTTCAGTGACATACTATGTCATTGATGTCCACAAGTTTATATGTCTGTTTCTAGACAGTTTTCTAGAGCCCAGGATTTCAGAGAGGGTTTTTCCAGGTCTTTTTCATATCCACTTGTATTTCCTTACTCCTGCTTGTATTATGAAGTTGATTGACCTTCCTTATTGCATCAGTAAGTATTCACCTATATACTTTACCTGATATCCTGTTAACCTAGCAGTAAATAGGTACCCTAGAGACGAATACCTAGTGAACACACTTGAAATAACACACACACACACACACACACACACACACACACACACACACACACAACAACAACACACACAATAATATATATATATATATATATATATATATACGTATATATATATATATGTCGTGCCGATTAGGTAAAACTGGTCAATTAGCAAGAACTCATTTAAAATTAAGTCCTTTCTAAAAATTTCTCTTATACGTTTAAAGATATATTTTTTTTTCATTTATGTTAATGTAAAAAAAAATTAATTTTTTACCAAGAGAAACTTTGAAAACCTACCTAACATTATTTTAAGAAGCGCAATTTAATTTAGCCTAACCCAACTAAATATATTTTAGATACGTTTACAATAATTTAATAATAAACAAACACAATGAAATATATTTTTTTCGTTATGTTCAGAATGATTTTTGCGAAATTATTGCATACACAAATTTTCACTTCACTTATTCGGCAAGAAGAGCGTTGCTGTTTAAGCCAAAATCGCAAGTTTTACCTATTCGGCACGACATGTGTGTAATATATATATATATGTCGTGCCGATTAGGTAAAACTTGTGATTTTGGCTTAAATAGCAACGCTCACTGCCATATAAGACAAGTGAAAATTTGTGTATGCAATAATTTCGCCAAAATCATTCTGAACTAACGAAAAATATATTTCATTGTGTTTGTTTATTATTAAATTAATGTTAACGTATCTAAAATATATTTAGTTGGGTTAGCTAAATTAAATTGCCCTTGTTGTAATAAGGTTAGGTAGGTTTTCAAAGTTTCTCTTGGTACAAATTATAAATTCTTACTTTAACATAAATGAAAAAATATATCTTTAAACGTATAAGAGAAAATTTTAGAAAGGACTTAATTTAAATGAGTTCATGCTAATTGACCAGTTTTACCTAATCGGCACGACATATATATATATATATATATATATATATATATATATATATATATATATATATATATATATATATATATATATATATATATATATATAAATAAATAAATAAATAAAGTGTGTGTGTGAGAGAGAATTATAATGAGATTTGATAAGAACTTTTGTAATATCGTGCCTTGATGCTTGGGGAAATGCTCTTGTTCCAGATAATTTAAGCTACTCTTTCCCTTGGATCAAACCTGATTACCTTCCATTGTCGAGTCGCTATGTGACCCCTACGGTGCAGCGCTTTCATATGAGTTCAGTACTTGTGTGGGTGGGTGTATGTCTGTGTATATATACACTGAGAGGTGTGTAGCTCAGTGTATATACACTGAGAGGTGTGTAGCTCAGTGTATATACACTGAGAGGTGTGTAGCTCAGTGCATATACACTGAGAGGTGTGTAGCTCAGTGTATATACACTGAGAGGTGTGTAGCTCAGTGTATATACACTGAGAGGTGTGTAGCTCAGTGTATATACACTGAGAGGTGTGTAGCTCAGTGTATATACACTGTACACAGTGTGTAGTATCACAGTACACAGTGTGTAGTATCACTGTACACAGTGTGTAGTATCACTGTACACAGTGTGTAGTATCACTGTACACAGTGTGTAGTATCACTGTACACAGTGTGTAGTATCACTGTACACAGTGTGTAGTATCACTGTACACAGTGTGTAGTCACTGTACACAGTGTGTATCACTGTACACAGTGTGTAGTATCACTGTACACAGTGTGTAGTATCACTGTACACAGTGTGTAGTATCACTGTACACAGTGTGTAGTATCACTGTACACAGTGTGTAGTGTCACTGTACACAGTGTGTAGTGTCACTGTACACAGTGTGTAGTATCACTGTACACAGTGTAGTATCACTGTACACAGTGTGTAGTATCACTGTACACAGTGTGTAGTATCACTGTACACAGTGTGTAGTATCACTGTACATACACTGTGTAGTATCACTGTACATACACTGTGTAGTATCACTGTACATACACTGTGTAGTATCACTGTACATACACTGTGTAGTATCACTGTACATACACTGTGTAGTATCACTGTACATACACTGTGTAGTATCACTGTACATACACTGTGTAGTATCACTGTACATACACTGTGTAGTATCACTGTACACAGTGTGTAGTATCACTGTACACAGTGTGTAGTATCACTGTACACAGTGTGTAGTATCACTGTACATACACTGTGTAGTATCACTGTACATACACTGTGTAGTATCACTGTACATACACTGTGTAGTATCACTGTACATACACTGTGTAGTATCACTGTACATACACTGTGTAGTATCACTGTACATACACTGTGTAGTATCATTGTACACAGTGTGTAGTATCACTGTACATACACTGTGTAGTATCACTGTACATACACTGTGTAGTATCACTGTACATACACTGTGTAGTATCACTGTACATACACTGTGTAGTATCACTGTACATACACTGTGTAGTATCACTGTACATACACTGTGTAGTATCACTGTACATACACTGTGTAGTGTCACTGTACACAGTGTGTAGTATCACTGTACACAGTGTGTAGTGTCACTGTACACAGTGTGTAGTATCACTGTACACAGTGTGTAGTATCACTGTACACAGTGTAGTATCACTGTACACAGTGTGTAGTATCACTGTACATACACTGTGTAGTATCACTGTACATACACTGTGTAGTATCACTGTACACTGGTGAAGCAGGTTGTTGGTACTGGAGGTCCACTAGTCCATGCATCCTTCACAGCTTGGGTGATCCTTCACCTGCTCTGTGTAGATGCTTATTAAGGTTCATTACTTCTTAAAGTTGTGGTAACTGAAGCTTCTTGTGGTGTATTAACCCTCAGTGCCACACGTCTGAGTCAAGGCCTCAGTGCCACACGTCTGAGTCAAGGCACCATCATCGGACACAAACATTGCTTTTTACTTGAAATAAAAGTGAGGTACCTGGTGGGCCCTGTGGATGAACAACACGTTATGAAATTTTTATGAGGACACTGACGGAGAGAGCTCACGGTGGTGATAACAGGTGCGATCTTCCCCACTGGATATCAGATCCTGAGGAGAGTCAGGGGTAACAGAGGGAGGAAGAGTTGCACTGTATGACACTTGTGGGTTTATAGCTCTTAGTATTGAATGTTATAATAATAATTAAGAGGTGGGTGAGTAGTTGGGCAGCGTGTCGTGTGAATTATCACTGCTGAGTGTGTAGAGTGAATAGTATGGTACTGTGAATTATCACTGCTGAGTGTGTAGAGTGAATAGCATGGTACTGTGAATTATCACTGCTGAGTGTGTAGAGTGAATAGCATGGTACTGTGAATTATCACTGCTGAGTGTGTAGAGTGAATAGCATGGTACTGTGAATTATCACTGCTGAGTGTGTAGAGTGAATAGCATGGTACTGTGAATTATCACTGCTGAGTGTGTAGAGTGAATAGCATGGTACTGTGAATTATCACTGCTGAGTGTGTAGAGTGAATAGCATGGTACTGTGAATTATCACTGCTGAGTGTGTAGAGTGAATAGCATGGTACTGTGAATTATCACTGCTGAGTGTGTAGAGTGAATAGCATGGTACTGTGAATTATCACTGCTGAGTGTGTAGAGTGAATAGCATGGTACTGTGAATTATCACTGCTGAGTGTGTAGCATGGTACTGGTACCTCACTCGTAGTAAACTGCTGCTATTGCTACTCTGTGTCACCTGTGTGCTCACCTATTTGTGGTTGCGGGGGTCGATTCACAGCTCCTGGCTCTGCCTCTTCAATGGTCGTTACTAGGTCGACTCTCTCCCTGCTCCATGAGGTTGATCGTATCTCGTGTGTGTGTGTGTGTGTACTCACCTATTTGTGGTTGCAGGGGTAGAGTCATAGCTCCTGGCCCCGCCTTTTCACTGATTGCTACTAGGTCCTCTCTCTCCCTGCTCCATGAGCTTTATCATACTTCGTCTTAAAACTATGTATGGTTCCTGCCTCCACTACGTCACTTTCTAGGCTATTCCACTTCCTGACAACTCTATGACTGAAGAAATACTTCCTAACATCCCTTTGACTCATAGGAGTCTTCAACTTCCAATTGTGACCCCTTGTTTCTGTGTCCCCTTTCTGGAACATATTGTCTCTGTCCACCTTATCTATTCCTCGCAGTATTTTATATGTCGTTATCATGTCTCCCCTAACCCTCCTGTCCTCTAGTGTCGTCAGGCCGATTTCCCTTAACCTTTCTTCGTAGGACAATCCCCTTAGCTCTGGGACTCGTCTTGTTGCAAACCTTTGCACTTTCTCTAATTTCTTGACGTGCTTGACCAGGTGTGGGTTCCAAACTGGTGCTGCATACTCCAGTATGGGCCTGACGTATATGGTGTACAAAGTCTTGAATGATTCCTTAGTGAGGTATTGGAACGCTATTCTTAGGTTTGCCAGCCGCCCGTATGCTGCAGCAGTTATCTGATTGATGTGTTCCTCAGGAGATGTGCTCGGTATTATACTCACCCCAAGATCTTTTTCCTTGAGTGAGGTTTGCAGTCTTTGGCCACCTAGACTATACTCTGTCTGCGGTCTTCTTTGCCCTTCCCCGATCTTCATGACTTGACATTTGGAAGGGTTAAATTCAAGGAGCCAGTTACTGGACCAGGCTTGTAGCCTGTCTAGGTCTCTTTGTAGTCCTACCTGATCATCGACTGATTTAATTCTTCTCATTAACTTCACATCATCTGCAAACAGGGACACTTCTCAAACACCTTCTTACAGTCTTAAGAAAACTCAATCTACCCACCCCTCTTTTGTCTTACTGCCGTCACCCTGTCATAGAACTCCAGTAGGTTTTTTGACGCAGGATTTCCCATCCCTGAAACCGTACTGGCTGTCGTTGATAAGCTCATTCCTTTCTAGGTGTTCCACCACTCTTCTCTTGATAATCTTCTCCATGACCTTGTATACTATACATGTCAGTGACACTGGTCTGTAGTTTAGTGCTTCATGTATGTCTCCTTTCTTAAAAATTGGAACTACATTTGCTGTCTTCCATACCTCAGGTAATCGCTCTGTTTCAATGGATATGTTGAATATTGTTGTTAGTGGTACACATAGCGCCTCTGCTCCCTCTCTCAGGACCCATGGTGAGATGTTATCCGGCCCCATCGCCTTTGAGGTATTTAGCTCACTCAGCAGCCTCTTCACTTCTTCCTCGGTTGTATGTATTGTGTCCAACACTTGATGGTGTACCCCACCTCTCCGTCTTTCTGGAGTCCCTTCTGTCTCCTCTATGAACACTTCTTTGAACCTCGTGTTGAGCTCCTCACACACTTCTCGGTCGTTTCTTGTGATCTCTCCTCCTTCCTTCCTCAGCCTGATCACCTGGTCTCTGACCTTCGGGTCAGATGTGGCTTTCGCTGCTATGTTATTTTCTAATTGTCGTTGGTCCTCCCTTCTTACCTGTG
>WNWK01015201.1:22500-48661 GCA_009830355.1 Cherax destructor
AGTTTTAGTGAGTGTTCAGAGTGTATGAGTGTTCAGAGTGTATGAGTGTTCAGAGTGTATGAGTGTTCAGAGTGTATGAGTGTTCAGTGTGTATGAGTGTTCAGTGTGTATGAGTGTTCAGAGTGTATGAGTGTTCAGTGTGTATGAGTGTTCAGAGTGTATGAGTGTTCGAGTGTTTAGTGTTCAGTGTATGAGTGTTCAGAGTGTATGGTGTTCAGATGTATAGTGTTCAGAGGTAGAGTTTCAGAGGTTGAGTGTTCAGAGTGTATGGTGTTCAGAGTAGAGTGTTCAGAGTGTATGAGTGTTCAGAGTGATGAGTGTCAGGTGTGAGTGTTCAGAGTGATGTAGTGTTCAGTGTAGAGTGTTCAGAGTGTAGAGTGTTCATGTTATGTGTGTTGGTCAGGTGGAGTTTGGTGTATGATGTTCAGGTGTGAGTGTTTGTTGTTAGTGTTCAGTGTATGAGTGTTCATGAAGTGTTCAGTGTGTTTGTTCAGTGTATGAGTGTTCATGTGTATGTTAGTGTGATGAGTGTTCAGTGTATGAGTGTTCGTGTTATATGTTCAGAGTGTGAGTGTTCAGTGTGTATGTTCAGAGTGTATAGTGTTCAGAGTTATAGGTTCGTGTTCAGGTGTGTGTTCAGAGTGTTGAGTTTTAGAGTATAGTGTTGAAGGTGCATTACTATTCAGTGTACATGAGTGTTGAGTGCATGTTGTTCAACGATCCTGTATAAGGCAGAAGAGAGATTATTAACGTCCTAGTTAGACCCAGCCAATAAATCATTTATATTACTATGAACACTTTGTGGTGGTAAATATGTAGTCACTGGAGCGGAGGTGAGAGATGCATCATAATATATACCTGAAAGTAATGGACGACCTTGTTCCACATCTGAGAAATATTGATCTATCCACTGTCATAACAACATTGGAGTGAGAGGTATTGATCTATACACTGTCATAACAACATTGGAGTGAGAGGTATTGATCTATACACTGTCATAACAACATTGGAGTGAGAGGTATTGATCTATACACTGTCATAACAACATTGGAGTGAGAGGTATTGATCTATACACTGTCATAACAACATTGGAGTGAGAGGTATTGATCTATACACTGTCATAACAACATTGGAGTGAGAGGTATTGATCTATACACTGTCATAACAACATTGGAGTGAGAGGTATTGATCTATACACTGTCATAACAACATTGGAGTGAGAGGTATTGATCTATACACTGTCATAACAACATTGGAGTGAGAGGTATTGATCTATACACTGTCATAACAACATTGGAGTGAGAGGTATTGATCTATACACTGTCATAACAACATTGGAGTGAGAGGTATTGATCTATACACTGTCATAACAACATTGGAGTGAGAGGTATTGATCTATACACTGTCATAACAACATTGAAGTGAAAGATACGGATCTGTGCACTGCCATAACGACACTGGGGTGAAATATATGGATCTACACACCTGGAGTGTAACTGAAGGGTGTTTCGGGGGTCAACGCCCCCGCGGGCGGGTCCATGACAGGCCTCGTGGTGGATCAGGTCCTGATCAACCAGGCTGTTACTGATGGCCGCACGCAGACTGACGTTTGAACCACAGCCCGGCTAGTCAGGTACTGACTTTAGGTGCCTGTCCAGCGCCTTCTTGAAGCCAGGGGTCTATTGGTAATCCCCCCTTATGTACGCTGGGAAGCAGTTGAACAGTCTTGTGCCATTGACACTTATTGTGTTGTCTCTTAGCGTGCTCATGGTGCCCCTGCTTTTCATTGGGGGGAGGGATGTTGTACTGCCTGTCGAGTCTTTTGCATTCATATGGATTGACTTCAGTGTGCAGATTCTAAGATTTTTCCAAGTATATATTATCATGTATCTTTCTCGGCTTAGTTCCAAGGAGTACAGGTCAAGGGACTTCAAGTGTTCCCAGTAATTTAGTTGCTTTATTGTACTTATACGTGCAGTAAAAGTTCTCTGTATATTCTCCAGGTCTGCAATTTCGCCTTCCTTGAAAGGGGCAATTAATGTACAGCAGTATTCCAGCCTAGAGAGAACAAGCGATTTGAAGAGAATCGTCATGGGCTTGGCATCCTTAGTTTTGAAGGTTCATTTTTCTAGCAGATGTGCTAGATACATTGTTGTGATCTTTGAAAGTGATATTCGCTTATATTATCACTCCCAGGTCTTTCACATTAGTTTTTCTCTCCATTCTGTGGTTTGAATTTGTTTTATACTCCGATCTAGTTCCTCGAGTTTCCCATAACAGAGTAATTGAAATTTGTCTTCAATGAACTTTATATTGCCATGTAAAGACTTGGTTAATGTTCACTTGGAGATTTGCAGTGTCTTGATTGAGACACATTCATGCAGATTTCGTCTATCATCAGCAGAGGACACAGTGCTGTGGCTTACATCGTGTCTATATCAGATACGAGGATGAGGAACAGGATGGGGAAGAGTACTGTGCCTTGTGGAACAGAGTTTTTCACTGTAGGTGCCTCTGACTTTACTCTGTTTACTATTACTCTCTGTGTTCTGTTTGCTAGGAAGTTATAGATCCGTCGACCAACTTTTCCTGTTATTCCTTTATCACGCATTTCGTGTGCTATTACACGATGAATACTACATCTGCAATTTGTTTGTCGTCCACTGCATCCAAGTTGTGCAATTGTTGGGTATCCAGGTGGTTGGCGATCTTGCTTCTCGCAACCCTCTCAAAGTTTTTTATAATGTGGGACGTTATTGCTATCGGTTTATAATTCTTTGCAATTGCTTTACTGCCACCTTTGTGGAGTGGGGTTATGTCTGTTGTTTTTAGTGAGTGGGACGACCCCAGTGTCCATGCTCCCTCTCCATAGAATATTTAAGCCACGTAACAGGGGCTTCTTGCAGTTCTTGATGAACACGGAGTTCCACGAGTCTGGGCCTGGAGCAAAGTGCATGGCCATGTCACTTATTGCTTTTTCAAAGTCCTCTATTGTTAGGATTATATCAGAAATTCTTGAATTAACCAAATTTTGAGTCCATCTCCTGAACACTTCATTTTATTGTCGACCATTATTCTGATTAACGGATCACTAAACGCTGAGGCACTTTGTTATAATGAAGTGAGAAATATAGATCTATACACTAAAATAACATACTGGAGTGAGAGATATTAATATCAACCTGCTAGCAGTGTTAGGATGGTGTGAGGATGGTGTGAGGATAGTGTGAGGATGGTGTGAGGATGGTGTGAGGATGGTGTGAGGATGGTGTGAGGATGGTGTGAGGATGGTGTGAGGATGGTGTGAGGATGGTGTGAGGATGGTGTGAGGATGGTGTGAGGATGGTGTGAGGTTTGGGGGGTTGTAGGATGGTGTAGGATGGTGTGAGGAAGTGGTGTGGATGGTGTTAGGATGGTGTGAGGATGGTGTGAGGATGGTGTGAGGATGGTGAGGATGTGAGGATGGTGTAGGATGGTGTTAGGATGGTGTTAGGATGGTCGGGTGACGGGACACAGGTGGGGCAGGAATGTCTTCGAGAGGGAGGATCACCTTGTTTGATGATCTGGAGACACCGGTGGGGAGGGGAGGAGGGGAGACTCAGGGAGGAGGAGGATGTGGAAGGGGAAGGGGAGATGATGGGGTAGGGGAGGAGGGGGAAGGTTTAATGTTTAGCAGCGTTGTGTCAGGTTGTTTTGGTGGAAGTGATGGATTGCTAGGATGGTCAAGTGTCGCTCCTTGCTTAGGATCAAACCTGGTGAGGATGGTGTGAGGATGGTGTGAGGATGGTGTTAGGATGGTGTGAGGATGGTGTAAGGATGGTGTAAGGATGGTGTAAGGATGGTGTTAGGATGGTGTTAGGATGGTGTTAGGATGGTGTTAGGATGGTCGGGGTGACAGGGAACACCAGGTGGGGCAGCAATGTCTTCAAGGGGAGAATCCACCTTGTTTATTGATCTGGAACACCGGTAGGGGAGGGGAGGGAGGGGAGACTCAGGGAGGGGAAGGGGAATTGGAAGGGGAAGGGGAGATGATGGGGTACAGGGAGGAGGGGAAGGTTTTAATTTTTTTTAGCAGCGTTGTGTCAGGTTGTTTTGGTGGAAGTGATGGATTCTGCATCTAGGGAATCACAGCTGTCGCTCCCTTGCCTTGGATCAAAACCTTGTTCCATTCCTCACACGCTGTGATTAAAATACTGATAATTAGTTTTATTATCATTATTATTATTCTTGTATGTACTCACCTATATGTGGTTGCAGGGGTCGATTCAGCTCCTGGCCCCGCCTCTTCACTGGTCACTCTTCCTGCTCCATGAGCTTTATCATACCTCTTCTTAAAGCTATGAATGGATCCTGCCTCCACTACATCGCTTCCCAAGCTATTCCACTTCCTGACAACTCTGTGACTGAAGAAATACTTCCTAACATCCCTGTGATTCATCTGAGTCTTCAACTTCCAACTGTGTCCCATTGTTGCTGTGTCCCATCTCTGGAACATTCTGTCTCTGTCCACCTTGTCAATTCTTCTCAGTATTTTATGTTATGATATGTCCCATATCCTTCCTGTCCTCCAGTGTCGTCAGGTTCATTTGCCTTAACCTCTCCTCGTAGGACATAGTCTTGTTGCAATCCTTAGCACTTTCTCTAATTTCTTGACGTGCTTGACCAGGTGTGGGTTTCATACTGGTGCTGCATACTCCAGTATGGGCCTGACGTACACGGTGTTCAGAGTCTTGAACGATTCCTTACTGAGGTGTCAGGTGTCTTGGGTTTGCCAGGCGCCCATATGCTGCAACAGTTATTGTCATGCATGAACCCTCTCCTCTCTAGGTGCTCCAGCAGTGTTCTGATAATCTTCTCCATCACTTTACATAGTTAGCGACACTGGTGTGTGTCTCACTTATCAAGTCTTGCAGGAGATACCTTCTCCAGTAAGTAGGTGTCAGTCCAACAATTACAAGTTTGGAGATTAAGACACGTGTGCGACACTTGGGTATCTTTATTGATGAAACGTTTCACCTACACAGTAGGCTTCTTCAGTCAAATACAGAGGCAGCAGTAGTGAAATAAAAATGATGTAATCAGTCCATCAACGTTGGGGGAAAAGTATTTGAGGTGGTCAGTCCCTCAGCCTGGAGAAGACTTAACTCCATGATATTTTTAGAACGTTATTTATATCCCTTGTTTTATTCCTGTCTTTCATTTATTCACCTCAATCATATCCTTCCTAATTCTACGTCGTTCTTGGGTCCTCAGACTATCCTCGTAGGGAACATTTCTGATACATAAGATCAACTTTGTCACTCTTCTTTGTACGTTTTCCAGAGCATTTATGTCCATTGTGTAATAGTGTGACCAGAACTCAGCATAATCTGAGGCTTAACCAACGATATATAGAGTTGAAGTATAACCTGAGCTCTCCTCTTATTTATACCTACTGATACCAAGCCAAGAATTGTATTACCTTTATTGTGAACACTTACGCGCTCTTGTCTTCACTTTAAATTATTGCTAACCACAACTATTAAATCATCTTTGCATTCAGACTAAGATTTACATAAGTATTTTCTCTTCCCAGAATCATAACGTTACATTTGTCTACGTTAAACTGTATATGCCACTTGTCCGACCACTACATCAACCTATTCAGATCTTCCTCTAACGCTCTTGTGTCCTCGTCAGAATTAATTCGACTGCGTATTTTAGTGTCATCGACAAACTTGCTTATGTCACTTTTTATTCTCTCAGATAAGTCGTTTATGTAAATTGTGAACAACAAAGAGGCCAACACTGACCCCTGTGGAACACCGCTTGTGATGCGTCCTCACTCTGATTGTTCCCGTTTATGCAAAGTGTTGACTGTCAACAAAGTCTCTATCCAGGAAAAATGTCACCTATTGTGTGAGCTTCTACTTTCCTCAATAACCTCTGATGTGGGACTATCAAAAGCCTTACTGAAGTCCATATACACAATATCATATTATCATGATCTACCGCTATCAAACACCTTAGTGAAAAAAAGTTAGTAAATTCCTAAGTCAGGATTAACGCTCCTTTGTAAAACCTTGCTGAGATTCATTGACTAATTTATGACTTTCAATGTGGGTTCGAATACCCTCGGTAATTATTGATTGCATCAATTTTCCCACAATGGAGGTAAGGCTTATTGGTCTATAGTTCGAAGCTAAGGACCTGTCACCTGCTTTGTAGACATTTTCCACTTATTAGACACTATGCCAGTGTGTAGTGATATGTTGAACAGACTAGTCAATGGGTTGTTAAGTTGCTTCTTACATTACTTTATAATCCTTGAGAACAATTCATCAGTACCCGGGGATTTGTTAGGTTTTAATTTATTTGTCTGAGCACCATGTCAATGGTGACTGATCCTGCACAACTTAAGTTTCATCCCTATCTACATAACTTTTTATTTCTGGAATTTCTCTAGTATCTTCCTGCATAAAAACTGAGAGGAAATAAGTGTTAAATATTGTACACATTTCTTTGTGACTTTCAGTGAGCTGATCTGAGCAACTTTTAAGTGGTCTTGTCTTGTTCCTAATCTTACTACTATATTCCTGAATCAAACATTTTGTATTAATCTTCGAATCCTTTGTGACTTTAACCTCGTAATCTCTCTTGGTTTTTCTTATTCTTTTTTCTCTTTAACTGAATATATTTATTTCTTAACTGCCTCTCTCCACTTTTGATTCGCCTGTAAATGTGTGTCTTTTGAATTATTTCTTTATTTATTGTAGTGTAGGGTCATTTTTGTTTAATCTAATTTCCTTATTTGGAAGATAAGTTGTCTGGGCAGCTAGAACTATGCTCTGGAAAGCGTCATATCGGCATCCATCACCACCTACCTGACCCATAGTCAGGTCATTCCAGTTCAGCCCACAGAAGTAATTTCTCAGTCCTATGAAATCTGCCAAGCAGAAGTCAGGGTCATTGACTTGATTGTAGTTATTAGGGTAATTCCATAATATATTGTAACTTATTTGTGATCACTTTTCCCAAGTTCATCATTAACCTCAAGATTATTAATTAGTGGTTCCTTGTGGCAAGAACCAAGTGAAGCAGGTTATTTCCTATACTAGTTGGTTCTGTCACAAACTGTTATAAAAAACAATCCTGGATCGTATCAAGAAACTCGCTAGTCTTAATATTTCCTGTCAAATTACACCGATCAGTTTGTCTAAAGTTTAAAGTCTCCCATTAACACAACATTTTCCTATCTTGATGTTTTATGAACTTCGTCCCTTACAAGTTTACTGCACTTCCTATCAAGGTTTGGGACCTGAAAATCAAACCCACGATTAGTTTTCCACGACCCTCAAGAAACTGTAGCCAAACCGTGTTGTATGTTGCAGCAGTATTGTATGTTGCAGTAGTCTTGTATGTTGCAGCAGTATTGTATGTTGCAGTAGTCTTGTATGTTGCAGTAGTCTTGTATGTTGCAGCAGTATTGTATGTTGCAGTAGTCTTGTATGTTGCAGTAGTCTTGTATGTTGCAGTAGTCTTGTATGTTGCAGCAGTATTGTATGCTGCAGTAGTCTTGTATGTTGCAGTAGTCTTGTATGTTGCAGTAGTCTTGTATGTTGCAGCAGTCTTGTATGTTGCAGCAGTCTTGTATGTTGCAGTAGTCTTGTATGTTGCAGTAGTCTTGTATGTTGCAGTAGTCTTGTATGTTGCAGTAGTCTTGTATGTTGCAGCAGTCTTGTATGTTGCAGTAGTCTTGTATGTTGCAGTAGTCTTGTATGTTGCAGCTTGTATTTGCAGAGTCTTGTATGTTGCAGTAGTCTTGTATGTACTATGCAGTAGTCTTGTATGTTGCAGTAGTCTTGTATGTTGCAGTAGTCTTGTATGTTGCAGTAGTCTTGTATGTTGCAGTAGTCTTGTATGTTGCAGTAGTCTTGTATGTTGCAGTAGTCTTGTATGTTGCAGTAGTCTTGTATGTTGCAGTAGTCTTGTATGTTGCAGTAGTCTTGTATGTTGCAGCAGTCTTGTATGTTGCAGAAGTCTTGTATGTTGCAGTAGTCTTGTATGTTGCAGTAGTCTTGTATGTTGCAGAGTCTTGTATGTTGCAGAGTCTTGTATGTTGCAGTAGTCTTGTATGTTGCAGTAGTCTTGTATGTTGCAGTAGTCTTGTATGTTGCAGTAGTCTTGTATGTTGCAGTAGTCTTGTATGTTGCAGCAGTCTTGTATGTTGCAGCAGTCTTGTATGTTGCAGTAGTCTTGTATGTTGCAGCAGTCTTGTATGTTGCAGCAGTCTTGTATGTTGCAGTAGTCTTGTATGTTGCAGTAGTCTTGTATGTTGCAGTAGTCTTGTATGTTGCAGTAGTCTTGTATGTTGCAGTAGTCTTGTATGTTGCAGTAGTCTTGTATGTTGCAGTAGTCTTGTATAGTTTGCAGTAGTCTTGTATGTTGCAGTAGTCTTGTATGTTGCAGTAGTCTTGTATGTTGCAGAGCTTGTATGTTGCAGTCAGTCTTGTATGTTGCATAGTCTTGTATGTTGCAGTAGTCTTGTATGTTGCAGTAGTCTTGTATGTTGCAGTAGTCTTGTATGTTGCAGTAGTCTTGTATGTTGCAGTAGTCTTGTATGTTGCAGTAGTCTTGTATGTTGCAGAAGTCTTGTATGTTGCAGCAGTCTTGTATGTTGCAGTAGTCTTGTATGTTGCAGTAGTCTTGTATGTTGCAGCAGTCTTGTATGTTGCAGTAGTCTTGTATGTTGCATTATCTTGTATGTTGCAGTAGTCTTGTATGTTGCAGTAGTCTTGTATGTTGCAGTAGTCTTGTATGTTGCAGTAGTCTTGTATGTTGCAGTAGTCTTGTATGTTGCAGTAGTCTTGTATGTTGCAGCAGTCTTGTATGTTGCAGTAGTCTTGTATGTTGCAGTAGTCTTGTATGTTGCAGTAGTCTTGTATGTTGCAGTAGTCTTGTATGTTGCAGCAGTCTTGTATGTTGCAGTAGTCTTGTATGTTGCAGTAGTCTTGTATGTTGCAGTAGTCTTGTATGTTGCAGTAGTCTTGTATGTTGCAGTAGTCTTGTATGTTGCAGTAGTCTTGTATGTTGCAGTAGTCTTGTATGTTGCAGCAGTCTTGTATGTTGCAGTAGTCTTGTATGTTGCAGTAGTCTTGTATGTTGCAGTAGTCTTGTATGTTGTCACGCTAGTCTTGTATGTTGCATAGTCTTGTATGTTGCAGTAGTCTTGTATGTTGCATATCTTGTATGTTGCATAGTCTTGTATGTTGCAGTAGTCTTATGTTGCATAGTCTTAGTTGCAGTAGTCTTGTATGTTGCAGTAGTCTTGTATGTTGCAGTAGTCTTGTATGTTGCAGTAGTCTTGTATGTTGCAGTAGTCTTGTATGTTGCATCAGTCTTGTTGCAGTAGTCTTGTATGTTGCATTATCTTGTATGTTGCAGTAGTCTTGTATGTTGCATTATCTTGTATGTTGCAGTAGTCTTGTATGTTGCAGTAGTCTTGTATGTTGCAGTAGTCGTTGTATGTTGCAGTAGTCTTGTATGTTGCATAGTCTTGTATGTTGCAGTAGTCTTGTATGTTGCAGAGTCTTAGTATGTCAGTAGTCTTGTATGTTGCAGATCTTGTATGTGCAGTAGTCTTGTTGCAGTGCTTGTATGTTCAGCAGTCTTGTAGTTGCATATCTTATGTTCAGTAGTCTTGTATGTTGCAGTAGTCTTGTATAGTATCTAGTGCATGTATGCTTGTCAGTGGTAGTCCTGAGTTAACTTATGGACGTCAGTGGAGTGCATACTGAGTTCAACTAAGGCTCAGTGGTAGTCCGTAGTCTACTAGCTCAGTGGTAGTTCCTGAAGTTAACTGACTCAGTGCTGAGTAACTAGACTCAGTGGTAGTCCTGAAGTTAACTGGACTCAGTTGCAGTAGTCATGTACTAGTTAACTAGACCAGTGGCCTCAGTTTGAGGTAGTCCTGAAGAAGCTCAGTGGTGTCTGAGTAACTAGTATGGTCCTGAGTTAACTAGGCCAGTGTAGCCCTGAAGTAACCTAGGGCTAGTGTAGCCCTGAGTTTCTAGAACTCAGTGGTAGCCTGAAGTTAACTAGACTCAGTGGTAGTCCTGAAGTTAACTATGCTCAGTGGTAGTCCTGAAGTTAACTAGGCTCAGTGGTAGTCCTGAAGTTACTGGCTCGTAGGAACTGACTAGTGGTAGTCCTGAAGTTAACTAATGCTCAGTGGTAGTCCTGAAGTTAACTAGGGCTCAGTGGTAGCCCTGAAGTTAACTAGGGCTCAGTGGTAGCCCTGAAGTTACTAGAACTCAGTGGTAGTCCTGAAGTTAACTAGGGCTCAGTGGTAGTCCTGAAGTTAACTAGGGCTCAGTGGTAGTCCTGAAGTTAACTAGGGCTCAGTGGTAGTCCTGAAGTTAACTAGGGCTCAGTGGTAGTCCTGAAGTTAACTAGGGCTCAGTGGTAGTCCTGAAGTTAACTAGGGCTCAGTGGTAGTCCTGAACGTTAACCTAGGGCTCAGTGGTAGTCCTGAAGTTAACTAGGGCTCAGTGGTAGTCCTGAAGTTAACTAGGCTCAGTGGTAGTCCTGAAGTTAACTAGGGCTCAGTGGTAGTCCTGAAGTTAACTAGGGCTCAGTGGTAGTCCTGAGAATGTTAACCTAGTAACGGCTCAGTGGTAGTCCTGAAGTTAACTAAGGCTCAGTGTAGCCTAGTTCTCTGCGAAGTTAACCTGTCTATACTTGGGCTCAGTGGTAGTCCTGAAGTTAACTAGGGCTCAGTGGTAGTCCTGAAGTTAACTTGGGCTCAGTGGTAGTCCTGAAGTTAACTAGGGCTCAGTGGTAGCCCTTATTCTTAACGATAATGGTCACACTTGAGTGAGTGTTTCTTGTGTCGTCTGAAGGTTTAACCTTG
The DNA here is from genome assembly GCA_009830355.1 of Cherax destructor. Lineage (NCBI taxonomy): Eukaryota > Metazoa > Arthropoda > Malacostraca > Decapoda > Parastacidae > Cherax > Cherax destructor. Next base: position 33,392 of record WNWK01015201.1, read on the forward strand.
GTGGTTTTTTCACCGACGTTCTCCGTAAACCACAAACCAGTCTGGTTTTTGTTGACATTTTAAGACTAATAATATAAGACTAAAAACTCAAAATTGAGCATTTTTTTCAGTGTAGTGGTGTGATTAGTGGAAGACCTTGTTAAAATGACCACCTTGGTACTGAGACCTTGTTTATATGATGATCTTGGTACTAAGACCTTGTTTATATGATGACCTTGGAAATAAATGGTATAAAATACCGACACAATGGAAAAATAAACACATAAGCAGTATAATGTGATCCTTTATTGACAACGTTTCGCCCACGCAGTGGGCTTTATCGAGTCACAGACAGATCTACCTGGAAAATGAGCAACATGAGTATTTATAGGATTTAGTCAGGTGGAGAATGCTGGGTCAGGTGGAGAAAGCTGCATGTCACAGTGTTAAAAGTAGTGTGATAGTTAATAACATTGTGTGACTTAAAGGACCTGCAGTGTTCCATTCTTGAGTTCTAGGTGGGATAGCGTTGAAGAAGTTTCTTGGCAATAGGTTCAGCTATGTTGTAGAAGCCGTTGTTCTGGTTGAAGTTGTTGGATATACAGATGAGTGATGATTCTAGGATTCTTCGGTATTGCGTGTTGTCTTCTCTGGCGATGAGTCTTGCGTTTCTGTAGTTGATTAAATGGTTGTGTAAATTTCGGTGTTGAACACAGGCATTTCTTGAGTCGTCAGATCTGCCTGCGTACTGGTGTTCTGAAATGCGTGTTTGTAGGTCTCTGGATGTTTCGCCAACGTATAATTTGCTGCAGCCATTACAAGGGATTGTGTATACCCCTGCCGTGGATTGAAGCTTTTCCTGTCTATTACTGGTAATGTCCTTGATGGTGGTGGATGTGGAGGTGGATACTCGGAATGAGGTCTTAGAAAAAATGTTGTCGTGTCTCCAACACGAACTCAACCAGGTTGAGCCATCAATCCAGTTTACACTAGAAGAAGAAGTCGACAACACTCTTCCTTTCCTTGATGTTCTTCTCTGCAAAGCTGACCATGAACTTCGTTTTAAAGTCTATCGAAAACCTACCAATCAACACGATCTTCTCCACTTCTACTCTCACCACGACACCAAAATTAAACGTGGTGTAATTATAGGCTTTTTCCTGCGCGCACTAAGAATCTGCAGCAGTGAGTTCCTTGAAGAAGAATGCTCCCTCATTGAACAAGTTTTTTCCAAACTTCACTATCCTCGTCACTTCATTAGAGACTGCAGACGACGGGCATTAAACATCTTCAACACACCCAGAGAAGACACTGCTGAGAAGAGATACATAGTCCTTCCCACCAACTCCATTTCCAAACAAGTTTCCAACATTTTTCTAAGACCTCATTCCGAGTATCCACCTCCACATTCACCACCATCAAGGACATTACCAGTAACAGACAAGAAAAACTTCAATCCACGGCAGGGGTATACACAATCCCTTGTAATGGCTGCAGCAAATTATACGTTGGCGAAACATCCAGAGACCTACAAACACGCATTTCAGAACACCAGTACGCAGGCAGATCTGACGACTCAAGAAATGCCTGTGTTCAACACCGAAATTTACACAACCATTTAATCAACTACAGAAACGCAAGACTCATCGCCAGAGAAGACAACACGCAATACCGAAGAATCCTAGAATCATCACTCATCTGTATATCCAACAACTTCAACCAGAACAACGGCTTCTACAACATAGCTGAACCTATTGCCAAGAAACTTCTTCAACGCTATCCCACCTAGAACTCAAGAATGGTACACTGCAGGTCCTTTAAGTCACACAATGTTATTAACTATCACACTACTTTTAAGACTGTCACATGCAGCTTTCTCCACCTGACCCAGCATTCTCCACCTGACTGTACCCTATATATATCTCCATGTTGCTCATTTTCCAGGTAGATCTGTCTGTGACTCGATAAAGCCCACTGCGTGGGCGAAACGTTGTCAATAAAGGATCACATTATACTGCTTATGTGTTTATATTTCCATGATGACGACCTTGGTACTAAGACCTTGTTTATATGATGACCTTGTTTATATGATGACCTTGTTTATATGATGACCTTGTTTATATGATGACCTTGTTTATATGATGACCTTGTTTATATGATGACCTTGTTTATATGATGACCTTGTTTATATGATGACCTTGTTTATATGATGACCTTGTTTATATGATGACCTTGTTTATATGATGACCTTGTTTATATGATGACCTTGTTTATATGATGACCTTGTTTATATGATGACCTTGTTTATATGACGACCTTGTTTATATGACGACCTTGATACTAAGACCTTGTTTATATGACCACCTTTGTACTAAGACCTTGTTTGTGTAACCACCTTGGTACTTAGAAATGGTTTATATGATGACCTTGGTATTAAGACTTTGTTTATATGATGATCTTGATACTAAGACCTTGTTTATATAAGAACATAAGAAAGAAGGAACACTGCAGCAGGCCTACTGGCCCATGCGAGGCAGGTCCAAGTCTCTCACCGGCTTAAGCCAATGCCCCGACCCAGCCAGGTCAGGTTACATTCACTTAAGGAAGGAGCACGGCATCTGACCTAGTAGCACAAGCTAGTCAGGTCCAACTCACACCCACCCGCACCCACTTATATAATTATCTAGCTTATTTTTAAAACTACACAACGTTTTAGCCTCTATAACTGTAATCGGGAGTTTGTTCCACTCATCGACAACTCTATTACCAAACCAATGCTTTCCTATATCCTTCCTGAATCTGAATTTATCCAACTTAAAGCCATTGCTGCGAGTCCTGTCAATACTAAATATTTTTAGCACGCTATTTACATCACTTTTATTTTTTCCTGTTTTCCATTTATACACCTCAATCATATCCCTCCTAATTCTACGCCTTTCTAGAGAGTGCAGATTCAGGGCCCTCAGTCTATCCTCATAGGGAAGATTTCTGATACATGGGATCAACTTAGTCATCCTCCTTTGTACGTTTTCCAGAGCATTTATATCCATTCTGTAATACGGTGACCAGAACTGTGCAGCATAATCTAGATGAGGCCTAACCAAGGATATATATAGTTGAAGAACAACCTGAGGACTTCTATTATTTATGCTTCTTGATATGAAGCCAAGGATTCTGTTCGCTTTATTGCGAACACTTATGCACTGCTGTCTTTATATGATGGCCTTGGTACTAAAACTTCGTTTATATGATGGCTTTTGTACTAAGACCTTGTTTATATGATAACCTTGATTCTAAGACCTTGTTTATATAATGACCTTGATACTAAGATCATGTTTATATGATGACCTTGGTTCTAAGACCTTGATGAGTAAGACACATGTTTAACAGTTGTGTATGTATATTGTTGAAGGTTTCTGGTAGGTGGTAGGCTTCTTCAGGGAATTGTATTGAGGCAACAACAGTGGTGAAGTACAGAGGTAATCAGTCCCTCAAACTTTGTGGTGAATATTCTTGTATAAGTCTTCTGTACGTACTTATAAATGCAAGTACACAGAGGTGGGGTATAGCGTACCCATGGTACAACAGTGTACCCAGGGTACAGCAGTGTACCTAGGGTACAGCAGTGTACCTAGGGTACAGCAGTGTACCCAGGGTACAGCAGTGTACCCAGGGTACAGCAGTGTACCCAGGGTACAGCAATGTACCTAGGGTACAGCAGTGTACCCAGGGTACAGCAGTGTACCCAGGGTACAGCAGTGTACCCAGGGTACAGCAGATATTACCATTCTCAAGTATAGCACCGAGTCGCTGGGATATACAACTAGCTACTCTGGGATCCTTAGTCTCCCTGATGAGTCCTTTGCGATTTGAAGAGAATCATTTTCTTGGCATCCCTGATTTTGAAGGATCTCATTATCCATCCTATCATTTTCCCTGCAGATGTGGTAGAGACATTGTTGTGGTTTTTGAAAGTGATATTCTCTAACATTATCACTCCCAGGTCCGTCACAATAGTTTTTCGCTCTATTGTGTGCTTGGAATTTGTTTTATACTTCGATACTGATTTAATTCCTCGAGTTTTCCATATCTGAGTAATTGAAATTTCTCATCATTGAACTTCATATTGTTTTCTGCAGCCCATTTAAAGATTTGGTTTATGTCTGCTTGGAGTCTTGCAGTGTCTTCAACGGTGGACACTGTCATACAGATTCGGGTGTCATCTGCAAAGGAAGACACAGCACTGTGGCTTATATCCCTGTCTATGTCCGATATGAGGATGAAGAACAGGATGGGAGCGAGTACTGTGCCTTGTGGAACAGAGCTTTTCACCGTAGCCGCCTCAGACTTTACTCTGTTGATTACTACTCTTTGTGTTCTACTTGTTAGGAAATTATAGATCCATCTACCAAATTTTCCTGTTATTCCTTTATCACGCATTTTGTGTGCTATTACGCCATGGTCACACTTGTCAAAGGCTTTTGCAAAGTCTGTGTATATAACATCTGCATTCTGTTTGTCTTCTAGAGCATCCAGGACCTTGTCGTAGTGGTCCAGTAGTTGGGACAACAGGAGCGACCTGCTCTAAACCCATGCTGCCCTGGGTTGTGTAATTGATGGGTATCTAGATGAGTGGCGATCTTGCTTCTTAGAACCCTTTCAAAAATTTTTATATGGGACGTTAGTGCTATTTTTCTGTAGTTCTTTGCTATTGCTTTACTGCCGTTTGTGGAGTGGGGCTATGTCTGTTGTTTTTAGTAACTGCGGGACGACCCCAGTGTCCATGCTCCCTCTCCATAGGATGTTAAAAGCACGTGAGAGGGGCTTCTTGCAGTTCTTGATGAACACGGAGTTCCATGAGTCTCGGCCTGGAGCGGAGTGCATGGGCATGTCATTTATTGTCTTTTCGAAGTCATTTGGCGTCGTGGTGATGTCAGATAGGCATGCGTCTGTCAAGTTCTGTGGCACTGTCATAAAAAATTCATTTAGGTCTTCGACTCTGGTTAGCGGCTCGCTAAAAACTGGGTCATACTGGGACTTTAGTAGCTCACTCATTTCCTTGCTGTCATCTGTGTAGGACCTATCCCGTTTAAGTAGGGGCCCAATACTGGATGTTGTTCTCGACTTTGATTTGGCATAAGAAAAGAAATACTTCGGGTTTCTTTCAATTTCATTTATGGCTTTTAGTTCTTCCCGCGTTTCTTGATTCCTGTAAGATTCCTTTAGTTTTAATTCGATGTTTGCTTTTTCTCTGACCAGTGTCTCCCTACGTATTTCAGATATATTGGCCTCTTGTAGCCGCTCTGTTATTCTTTGCCTTCGCCTGTATAGGGAGCGCCTCTCTCTTTCTAGTTTACATCTTCTCCTTTTGCTTAAAGGAATTTGTCTTGAGCAAACCTCAAGTGCCACAGAGTTAATTTGTTCTAGACAAAGGTTAGGATCTGTGATGCTTAGGCTATCTTCCCAGTTTATATCATTTAGGACTTAGTTTACTTGGTCCCATCTTATGTTTTTGTTATTGAAGTTGAAATTGGAGAAGGCTCCCTCGTGACTGATCAAATTTTGTCGGTCTGCCCCCCCCCCCTCCCCCGCATACATGTCTGGACCTCTATTATGTTGTGATCTGAGTATATTGTTTTTTATATGATGACATTTCATATCAGATCATCATTGTTAGTGAAGATGAGGTCCAGTGTATTCTCTAATCTTGTGGGCTCTACTCTTTCCTGGTTTAAGGTGAATTTGGTGCAGAGATTTAAAAGTTCGTGTGTGTGCGAGTTTTCATCTGAGCTGCCACCTGGTGTTATCTCTGCTACCACATTGTTTGCAATATTCCTCCATTTTAGGTGCCTTAGCTTGAAATCCCCCAGGAGCAAGATGTTGGGGGCAGGAGCTGGAAGATTTTTTAGACAGTGGTCAATTTTCAGATGCTGTTCTTGGAATTGTTGGGACGTTGCATCCGGAGGCTTGTATACAACCATGATGACCAGGTTTAGATTCTCGATCTTTACTGCTAAAACTTCAACTACTTCATTTGAGGCATTTAGTAGTTCTGAGCATATAAGTGACTCTGTGATATACAGGCCAACCCTTCCCTTTTGCCTGTTATCTCTGTCACATCTGTATAGTTTGTAGCCTAGATCCATATTTCATTGTCCAAGTGATGCTTTATGTGGGTCTCTGTGAAAGCCACAAACATTGCATTTGACTCTGTAAGCAGTCCACGGATGTAAGGTATTTTGTTGTTCGTCGCTGGCTTTAGAACCTGTATATTTGCAAAGATGAATGTCGTTGGATTGGTGGTATTGATGGTATGGGGGGGTCTTTTTTTCCTGGCACTAATATCTGTTGTTCTGGAGTGGAGGCCATTGACTGTGATTCCGCTCCAGAAATGATTGCAGTTGGTGTACGATTTCTGTCATTTCCTGCCAACTTTTTCCCCTTCCTGGCACTAAAAAACCTATCTCTCCGGAGTGGCTGTGGCTACCCAGGTTTTGCCATGATCTGGATGTTCTGTGTCGTCTTGTACCCTTTAGGTGGTGTGCCTGGCAATATAAGTCATAGCACTTTCTTTCCTGAACTGATGAGTGGCACATTTCAGGGTGGAAAAGCTTACAGGAAGGGAGGTTGTATTTTCCTGTTGTAATATGAGCACGGCATTTTCTGGGGTGGTCGTAATTGCATGTCCCATCTCTTTTCCCAGATATTCCATGCCTGCAGATACCAAGTGCATAATATTTGCATAGGCCTGGTTTCTATTTGCCTTGTTTTTTGTGACTGTGTTCCCTATTGTATTCCCTACTGCGTGTTTTCCTGTCTCATTTCTATCTTCAGCACTAGTGCTAACAATGGAGCCTTCATCAGTTGTTTCTGGTAATTTATCTTCAGTATTTCCTGGGTTATCCCCTTGTTTACTATCTACCGTGGTATTGCTAGTTTGTAACATTGGTTTTTGTATGTTCTTGTCTACACCTATTTCCCCACTAGAGCTCCTGTCCCCCTTCAGGCCACCATCATTTATTTCTCCATTCTTACAGTTACTGTCTACCAGGACAACATTTGTACCAGGGGCAATAGCACCATCTGGCCCAGATTTTTTATTTTCCCAACTGTTATAGAATGCTGTCATGTTTTTTATGAAGGCCGGTTTGATGTTATCATATTTTAATATCAATGTGATTTTATTCCAGTTCGGTTTCATTTATGCATACCCAAAAACACTTCCCTGGTTTAATATCTCGTGTAGTTGATTCCATTTACCACAGAAGTTGCATGTAATCCATCCAGTTGAACGTTTGTTTGTTTGCATACTACACAGGTTTTCATGATTTATTTTGTTGGTTGTTTTACTGTATATTCTACTAATAACTTCCCTGAAGTGGTGATCCATCTATTTGTATCGTATCTATTTTATTTGCATGTGTAAGTGTTTAGAACAATCTTACCGCTTGAAGTTATTGTTTAGGTGTTTGATAAGGCCACCTAAAACCCCGTCCGCTAATTGAATCCGGTCGAGGATGCCTTATTTTCTTCTTCAACGAATCCGTTTGGGTGTTAGGGGCGCCTAGAACTTCCAGTTTTGAATCCGGTCATTGGTTCACTTATTTCTTAGATCTGACGAAAACCAGTCAGTGTATCACTTATTCTAATGAATCCTGTAGGGATTAATTGGGCTACACGAGACAGACCACTGGAAGATGATTTAACAGAGCAATAATGATTAGTTTGATACAACAAAATTATAACTTGCGTGTTGGAGAGAAACCGGTGCTTCTGGCAGCTCCTACTATGACGAACGGCCGTACCTCTGTGTCAGGGGAACGCTTTCCACCTGAACAAAATATAATGGAAAAAATAATAAAAACAAATAATGACTCTTGGGTAGGAAATAAACAAAGAATTTTAAGTTTTTAATAAAATATATATATCTATATATATATATATATATATATATATATATATATATATATATATATATATATATATATATAATAAGCTGTTGTGGTTCTGGCAGGATGGAGAGTAGGAGAATATAAGGCCCAGGATGAGTCTCTGGTGTAGATGAGATGTTGGATGGTTATCCTGGGCAGATGTTACAAATTCTGGTATGCCACTTGGTCGCGGTAGGTAAGATGTATATGCGCGTGAGTAAGCGTCAGAGAATGAGTCCGCATGGACGTATACTTGCTCCTTCAAAACTGGCGTCTGTACCAGCTGACCAGGTCAGCAGCAGAGCTGATAAAGAGAAATAAATAATGGTTACCACAAGTAAGCAAACATAACATTTAAGAAAGAAAAAAGATAGCATGTTCACTTTAAGATGGAAGAAATTACTGGTAACCATAATTCAACCACAAACAAAATATACACCTGGTAGAGCACCTTACCTGATCAGGAGAAGTGTGGAGGTGTAGTGACTCTCCACAGTTTCGCTGTTCACCAGGTAAGGTAACTACCACCAGAAAAGGTGGGGGGTTCTGCCTGGGCCCGCTAGATGGAAGCACTGGCTGAACCCGTGAATGATCGCCGGCTGACTAACAACCTTAACCCATAATTATACTACACTTTTCCCTCACATCTGGCACCCTGTTTTACCTCTGGCACCCTGTTTTACCTCTGGCACCCTGTTTTACCACCTGGAGTTTTAGGCACTTATAGATCACTGTACTGTGTTTAGCTTTTCTATATTTTTTTCTACCTTCACCACAACAATGCTGCTTTTCACTATTGTTGACTGGATGATGAAAGGTCTTATGTTGTTAAATCGTTCACTAACAACTCACAACTTGACACTGTTTATCGTATTTTTTCAAGTTGGACACTTTACGTATTTCCTCAAGAGTGTGCACTATTTTCTAAAATGTTGGTGCCAAAACGCTGGAGGGATGAACCTTATAAGTTCACTGGCACAGTCTAGAATTCTAACACGCAAGCCAGATCGCGATAATCACGAAAAAAAAACAGAGCACGGCTGGGCACGCGGGGCACGGTACCTAATTAGTATGTGAAATGTATAAGAGAAAATTTTAGAAAGGACTTAATTTTAAATGAGTTCTTGGTAATTGACCAGCTGGCTGCCCTGTGGTCCTTGGTTTCTATGATGGGTTTTTCACCCAGCTCTTTGAGGACCTTTAAAGCACACTTGCCCCATGCTCCAAAGGTCTCCGACCCTATTAGGATGAAGTTACAGCAAGGGGAAAGACCTTCATATTTGCGGGTCTTCTAGGCCTCCCTGTACCTGGCAGCTCCACACCTTCAGCTATGGAGTGTGGCAAGTAGGTGTCTGCCTTTGTGGCGGCACAGGTGTAGTCCCAGGCAATCTGCTTACCATCCTTCCAGGGCCAACTTAAGGTTGGCCAAAAAATAATAATTTTTTACATAGTTATCAATTACATAAATTTGTGTATATATCCCATTTTATAATATTTTTGGTTGGGTAAGGGGGGTTTAAAGCCTATCTACTGCACTATAGTCATTAAGGCTGCATATCACCTCTACACCACTCAAGAATACTTTAATACCTAAAATAGGGATTAAACTACATTATCAGTGTATATACACCGAACAATATACGTATATAGTTTTCAGTGTATATATCCGAACGAAGGAATACTCTCAGGTAAGAGCCCATAAGTGGGGAAGTGTGGACAGACGAAGAATAGTAGATGAAAGGAAGATCTTGAGTCGAAGATAAAGTGCCAGGGCTAAACCCAGCTGCGAGGCGATGAATGAGGGCATAGCAGAGAGAGCAGGGTGACTGCAGTGCTCGCTGGTTTGTTGTCAGGTGGATCATGAATGACTGGCAAGGCGTCAGGTGCACAGGAGCTCAGGTCGGTTCAGGTGTTTGAAGATTAATACTTGGGAAAGAAGTCTCATAACATTGGTGAGCCGTTCTTCATTTTTCTGTAATCTCTCTTGGATATTTGGAATACTTTGATTTTATGTGTAAGGTTATCTATGGAAGGTATGAGTCCATTTATTGTTTGCTCAAGATTCATTTGCATAGGTGGTATAATTTACTACTCCATTTTTCAAGTTTTGAATCAGTTCTCCTGTGAACATTTCGTCATTATAGGCGGTGGTGGTGTAGAATCTAAGGTGGTTGTAGATGCGGATGGGTCGAGGGTTTTCAGTGTTTACTTCAGTGTTTTCTTCTTCGTAGGAGAATTCTTCAGAATATTCAGGTTCTTCTGTGGTTGTGTGGAGTGGAGGCTGGGAATCTTGATTGTGTGTGGGAAAGATTGTAGTTGTTGAGTGGTAGCTGTAGTCGGTGACGAAGGTTCTGGAGTGGGTTCTGGGGCAGGGTCAGGAGTTGGGTTTGAGGTGGAGGTGAAGTTGGCGATGTGTGGGATTAACTTGATGAAATCTTGTGACGGCGGTGAGTCAGGAAAGTGGAAAGTTGGCAGGTTATTTTGACGGAACAGTTCGTTGATTGTTGTTGAAAGTGCCGGGATTTGTTGAGTTAGCAAGGTGTGCATACACCATGCAGTACAGCACCTTGCATGGGGCAGCGTCGGGAAGTGCAGACAGGGAGTTCGAGGTTAAGGAAGACTGTTGTGTTGCTTGGAGAATTTTTTTGGTGACTGACTGTAGCTTGTTTATAGCGGCAAAAGTCGGCGATTTTTGGCTGTTTTTTTTTTTGCTTCTTCCTTGCGTTTTTTTTAGTGAGGATTTCCTTCCTTACCGGGCATTTGGCGGCAAGGGTATGGTGAGTGCCCTTACAGTTGAGGCAAGGGTATGGTGAGTGCCCTTACAGTTGAGGCAAGGGTATGGTGAGTGCCCTTACAGTTGAGGCAAGGGTATGGTGAGTGCCCTTACAGTTGAGGCAAGGGTATGGTGAGTGCCCTTACAGTTGAGGCAAGGGTATGGTGAGTGCCCTTACAGTTGAGGCAAGGGTATGGTGAGTGCCCTTACAGTTGAGGCAAGGGTATGGTGAGTGCCCTTACAGTTGAGGCAAGGGTATGGTGAGTGCCCTTACAGTTGAGGCAAGGGTATGGTGAGTGCCCTTACAGTTGAGGCAAGGGTATGGTGAGTGCCCTTACAGTTGAGGCAAGGGTATGGTGAGTGCCCTTACAGTTGAGGCAAGGGTATGGTGAGTGCCCTTACAGTTGAGGCAAGGGTATGGTGAGTGCCCTTACAGTTGAGGCAAGGGTATGGTGAGTGCCCTTACAGTTGAGGCAAGGGTATGGTGAGTGCCCTTACAGTTGAGGCAAGGGTATGGTGAGTGCCCTTACAGTTGAGGCAGGTAGGAGTGGCATTGGTGGTGGGACAGGTTTTGAAATCATGTCCTCCTGTGCTACAGTTGAAACAGAATTTCTTGTCCTTAATGGGGCATGCAGTCGTTGTATGTAGGTAAGAGTAGCAGTTCCAGCAGGGAGAGATGTGGGCGAAGCGTTCTGGTTCTATATTGCGGGGATGAATATGGTAGTATGAGATGGCCAGGCTGTCTGACACTGCTCTATCCGCCATATTGATTTCTGTGAATTTGACTTTTATAATTGATGTTGCATTTGGAATTTTTGTAATGTCGATCGAAGCCCAGGAGTTTTGTTCTTCAGGTCCTCTATCGATTGGGTTATGATCTTGTCCAGACGTTTCACTAAAGCAGAACGTTTCGCCAGCAGTGAAGGTGAAGCGGAGATGATGAATTGTGGGTCATTTAGTGTGTTCATAGCGGTGTCGTCGGTCAGTTTTGATGCTTCAAGGTCGTCGGTGCAGACGACTAAGAAGGAGTCTTGAAGCGAGAGGATAGCTGTAAATTTCAGGTCTTTACAGCTGAAGCAAGGGCTAGTTTAGAAGAGTCGTTGATAACACCATGTGTTGGCTTTATCTTAACATGATGAACAAGCATCGTGAAAGAGTAGAAGTGTTGTTTAGACTAAATTCCCCTCCCCAACGGGGATCGAAGGGACACTTCTTGATGTGCTGGAGCGACTATTACTTGCAGGTAGCAAGGTCACCAGTGGAATGGTGTATATATCCTGTGTGTGGGTAACGAAACGAAACGAATACTCTCAGGTAAGTACCCTCGGAGGGCGAGCGGGAAGTGTGGACAGACGAAGAATAGCTGGTGAGAGGAATGACTGCAGTTGAAGAGAAAGAGTCAGGACTAAACCCAACCGCTGAGCCTTGTGAAGCCGTTGGAACAGCAATACTGAAGCAGAAGAACACACTGAAGGCGACATACTTGCTGGCTGGCTGCATCTTGCTTGGTGTTGGATCATTCTTGATAGTGATTGGTCACTGGCAGGCGTCAGGAGCAGGAAGACTGGGAAGTGAGGCTGCTAAACGATGATTGGTCGACAGGAATGGCGGTGGAGATATAGAGGTTTACCAGGTGTTAAGACTGCTGATGTCGTCGGTTTTGTATCCATTGGTGAGTTTCTTAAACGAGGATCTTCGCAGGGTTTTGATTATCATCCTGACTTCCCTGTGTTCTGGTGTCTTACTTAGTGGGATAAAGGAGTCGAAAGTCTTGAGGTGATCTGTCAAAATTTGGGATACAGGTGAACGATCTTTCAGATGCGAGTCCTTCGCCGATTTCAAATGTAGATAAATCAGTCTTCTCTGTTGTAGTAGTGAAGAAGGTGACATCGATGTAATTTTATATTTTGGTTGCTGTACTGTAGTGCTTGTCGTAGGTTTCGCTTGTTTGGTTGGTGGTTGAAGTGCAGAGAAGGAGATAGCTTGCGGCTCCTGCACTGTCTCTGATTGGTCCATCTCAGTGTCGGAGGGAGGAGCCTGTGGTGGTGGTGGTGATGGCGGTGGTGGTGGTGGTGTTGGTTGAGCAGGCGTTGAGATGTTTAGAGGCGCACTGGTGCATTTGATAATGTCGGCTGATGGTGGTGAGTCAGGAAAGTTGAACTTGGGCATATTATTTAGTTCAAAAATCTCATTGATGACAGTGTTGAATGAGCCAGGATTCGCCATGTTGGCCATGTGGGCATATATCATACAGTACTGGATTTTGGTGGTGTCCATTGTTGGCGGTGTGACGACTGTGCTGGTAGATGGTTGTGTGGCTTTAAGAATCTTGGTGGTGTCTGCCTGAATCTTGGCGATAGCAGCATAGGTGGGAGACTTTTGTTGTGATTTTTTCTGTGCTGCTTCTTGGGTCTTCTTCAGAATGTCTTTGCGAGTGGGACATTTAGCAGCAAGTGTGTGGTGATCGTTGCTTTTACAGTTGAGGCAAGATGGTGTTGGTGGAGCAGCAACGGTACATGATCTAAAATCATGTCCTTCACTACTACATGTAGTGCAAAACTTCTTTTCCTTCACAGGACAGTCGCTGGTGTTGTGTGAATACGAGTAACAGGTCCAACAGTGAGAAATGTAGTGAAATCTCTGCCTCGATGCAGGTGGGGCTAACGAAGTAGTAATACACAGCCAGTCCGTCGGCTAATGCAGTGGCAGCCATGTTGACGTCGGTAAACGTGACCTTGAGCATGGAGGAAGCTGTAGGTATTTTCATGATGCTCTCCACTGTGGCCCATGAGTTTTGATCTTCAATGGATGTCTTGAGTTCGTCGATAGGTTGAACTGTAAGAAGCTTATCAAGTTTCTTAAGGAAAACTGTTCGTCTTGCCCTGAGAGCTGGAGATGATATGACAGTAAATCCTCGTTCAGAGAGAGTGGTGGTGGCTGTTGTAGTGAGTAGTTTTCTGCATCTTCATCATCGTTGCAGACAACAATAAATGCTTCTTTCAAGGTCAGTATGGTGTTGAACTTCACATGTAGCACACTCTTAACAGCAACTGCTAGAGCAAGCTTGGATGAATCATTCACAGTGCCACTGTTGGGTTTGATCTTGACACGATTTGCGTAGCTCATCGTGATGAAGGTAGAAATTCCCCTCCCCAGGGATCGTAGGGAGACTGCTGTAAGTCAGAGCTGCTGTGACCGCACTAGGCAGAGTCTGATGTGTGTGGGTGGGGGGAAGGCGGGTTATTTCTCATACTGGTTGCACACTCAACGTTGCGAGCAGTTCAGTGTAACAAGGACACAAGTAACTACACAAGTGTCCGGGTAAGTTTCTTTTTTGCTCCCAACACCAACATATGTCAACGTGTATTTAACTTTTTTGGCTTAAGAATAACTGGTAAAACTTGTCTGTTTTTTATATAGAGGAAAAATAAAAACAAATATTGAGAAAAATAAAGCCGGTGAAGTGTTAAAATTTGTTTTTAATTATATTAACGAGAGCAACAGAATATAGTTATCAAGGGTAAGATAGTTATCAAGGGTAAGATAGTTATCAAGGGTAAGATAGTTATCAAGGATAAGATAGTTATCAAGGGTAAGATAGTTATCAAGGGAAGATAGTTATCAAGGTAAGATAGTTATCAAGGAAAATAGTTATCAAGAGTAAAATAGTTATCAAGAGTAAGATAGTTATCAAGAGTAAGATAGTTATCAAGGATAAGATAGTTATCAAGAAGTAAGATAGTTATCAAGGTAAAATAGTTATCAGGGTAAGATAGTTATAGGGTAAGATAGTTATCAAGGGTAAGATATTATCAAGGAAGATAGTTATCAAGGATAAGATAGTTATCAAGGTAGATAGTTATCAAGGGTAGATAGTTATCAAGGGTAAAATAGTTATCAAGGGTAAGATAGTTATCAAGGGTAAGATGTTATCAAGGGTAAGATAGTTATCAAGGGTAAGATAGTTATCAAGGATAAGATAGTTATCAAGGTAAGATAGTTATCAGGGTAAGCTAGTTATCAAGGGTAAGCTAGTTATCAAGGTAAGATAGTTATCAAAGGGGAAGATAGTTATCAAGGGTAAGATAGTTATCAAGGGTAAGATAGTTATCAAGATAAGATAGTTATCAAGGGGAAGATAGTTATCAAGGGGAAGATAGTTATCAAGGGTAAGATAGTTATCCCAAAGGGGAGATAGTTATCAAGGTAAAATAGTTATCAAGGGTAAGATAGTTATCAAGGATAAAATAGTTTTTCAAGATAAAATAGTTATCAAGGATAAGATAGTTATCAAGAATAAGATAGTTATCAAGGGTAAAATAGTTATCAAGGGTAAGATAGTTATCAAAGGGTAAAGGGTAGTTATCAGGTAAGATAGTTATCAAGGGTAAGATAGTTATCAAGGATAAGATAGTTATCCCAAAAGATGAAATTATCAAGGGAAAGATATTATCAAGGGTAAGATAGTTATCAAGGTAAGATAGTTATCAAGGGTAAGATAGTTATCAAGGTAAGATAGTTATCAAGGTAAGACAGTTATCAGGATAAGACAGTTATCAAGGGATAAACAATTAAAAGATAAGACAT